>VALG01006646.1:0-2500 GCA_009835305.1 Ipomoea purpurea
GGTGCCCAAGTTGCGGAAAGTTGGGGTACGTGGGCCCAAGTTGCGGACTTATGCGGAACAGGGCGCCCAGGTTGCGGACTTATGCGAACAGGGGTGCCCCAAGTTGCGGAAAGTTGCGGTACGTGGGTGCCAAGGTTGCGGAAAGTTGCGGAACGAGGCGGCCCAGGTTCGCGAAAGGTTGCGGAAAGTTGGGTACGAGGGGTGCCCAAGTTGCGGAAAGTTGGGGTACAGTGGGTGGAAGTTGCGGAAAGTTGGGGTACGGGTGGGTGCCCAAGTTGCGGAAAGTTGGGGTACGTGGGTGCCAAGGTTGCGGACTTATGCGGAACGAGGGCGCCCAGGTTGCGGAGTGCGGAACGGAGGGCGCCAAGTTGCGGAAAGTTGGGGTACGTGGGCCCAAGTTGCGGACTTATGCGGACGAGGGCGCCCAGGTTGCGGACTTGTGCGGAACGAGGGTGCCCAGGTTGCGGAAAGTTGCGGTACGTGGGGGGTGCCAAAGGTTGCGGAAAGTTGCGGAACGAGGGCCCAGGGTTTGCGGAAAGTTGGGGTACGAGGGTGCCCATGTTGCGGAAAGTTGGGGTACGTGGTGCCCAAGTTGCGGAAAGTTGGGGTACGTGGGTGCCCAAGTTGCGGAAAGTTGGGGTACGTGGGTGTTGCGGAAAGTTGCCAAGTTGCGGACTTATGCGGAACGAGGGCGCCCAGGTTGCGGACTTATGCGGAACGAGGGTGCCCAAGTTGCGGAAAGTTGCGGTACGTGGGTGCCAAGGTTGCGGAAAGTTGCGGAACGAGGGCGCCCAGGTTGCGGAATGCGGAACGAGGGCCCCAGTTGCGGAAAGTTGCGGAAAGTTGGGGTACGTGGGTGCCCAAGTTGCGGAAAGTTGGGGTACGTGGGTGCCCAAGTTGCGGAAAGTTGGGTACGTGGGCCCAAGTTGCGGACTTATGCGGAACGAGGGCGCCAACTTATGCGGAACGAAAGTTGCGGAAAGTTGCGGTACGTGGGTGCCAAGGTTGCGGAAAGTTGCGGAACGAGGGCAGGTTGCGGAAAGTTGCGGAAATTGCCCAGTTGCGGAAAGTTGGGGTACGAAGTTGCGGAAAGTTGGGGTACGTGGGTGCCCAAGTTGCGGAAAGTTGGGGTACGTGGGTGCCCAAGTTGCGGAAAGACGTGGGTGCCCAAGTTGCGGACTTATGCGGAACGAGGGCGCCCAGTTGCGGACTTATGCGGAACGAGGTTTGCGGAAAGTTGCGGACGAAGGTTGCGGAAAGTTGCGGAACGAGGGCGCCCAGGTTGCGGAAAGTTGCGGAAAGTTGGGGTACGAGGGTGCCCAGTTGCGGAAAGTTGGGGTACGTGGGTGCCCAAGTTGCGGAAAGTTGGGGTACGTGGGTGCCCAAGTTGCGGAAAGTTGGAAAGTTGCGGAAAGTTGCGCCCAAGTTGCGGACTTATGCGGAACGAGGGCAGCCAAGTAGCGCACAGTTGCGGAACGAGGGTTTGCGGAAAGTTGCGGACTTATGCGGAACGAGGGCGCCCAGGTTGCGGAAAGTTGCGGAAAGGGCACCCAGGTTGCGGACTCATGCGGACGAGGGCGCCCAGGTTGCGGAAAGTTGCGGAGGTTGTTGCGGACGCGGGTTGCGGAAAGTTGCGGAACGAGGGCGCCCAGTTGCGGACTTATGCGGAACGAGGGCCCCAAGTTGCGGACTTATGCGGACGAGGGTGCCCAAGTTGCGGAAAGTTGCGGTACGTGGTGCCAAGGTTGCGGAAAGTTGCGGTACGTGGGTGCCGAGGGTGCGGAAAATTGCGGTACGGAGGTTGCGGAAAATTGCGGTACGTGGGTTCCGAGGTTGCGGAAAATTGCGGAAAGTTGCGGTACGGGGTGCCGAGTTGCGGAAAGTTGCGGACAGGGGTGCCGAGGTTGCGGAAAAAGTTGCGGTACGTGGGTTCCGAGGTTGCGAAAGTTGCGGACTTATGCGGTACGGGGGTGCCGAGATTGCGGAAAGTTGCGGTACAGGGGTGCCGAGGTTGCGGAAAGTTGCGGTACGTGGGTGCCGAGGTTGCGGACTTATGCGGAACGAGGCCGCCCAAAATGCGCACAGTTGCGGACTCGTGCGGAAAATTTCACGCAACAGAGGTTTACCCGCCAGCCACCCCAGTACTTTTACGACGGTTGCGTGTTGTGCCTTGGCCTATGTCGTTTACCTCGTTCTCGTGCCAAAATGGCATATACATTGGTTTTAGAGCTTATTGTACTACTTAATTAGTGAGGCAAATGAAATGTCATATTCATCTCACATTCCCAACAACCCCAAGTACTTGGCTAAGTCAGACTAGGGACTTTGCGGACAGCTGGGCATAAATTTGGACATCGTCGTTTTCAATGAAATAATCATCCAAACGCTTTGAAATTTAACAAGCATTGTTTAAAATGCTCTAAACTAAAGGACCATGCAATAACATTTGAAAAAAAATGCACGGAACCACCCGAAATGGCCGTGTGATTTACGGGACAAA
>VALG01006649.1:0-11292 GCA_009835305.1 Ipomoea purpurea
AAACCCACGCACATTAAGCACAAAACCCACGCACTTTAAGTATAACTCACATACTTTAAGTTTTAACAACTACTCACGATAAGCACAACCCCACGCACGTTAAGCACAAAACTCACACACATTAAGCACAAAACACACGCACATTAAACACAAAACTCACCCTCATTAATCACAGATCCGCTCACCTTAATTTTGACCTAGATGCAAAAATTACAAAATTGCCACCGCATTTTTTTTTAAACTTCTATAATCCTGAACGTTGATTTAAGCGAGATGAAATTGCCCAATTTAAAACCGGCAACAACCACACCTGGGCACCTTAACCAAACCAGAACCTATATATATATATATTATATATATATATATATATAATATATTATATTATATTATATATATATATATATTATAGGTTTCGGATCCCATGTACACCTTCAAGAGAAAATTAATAACAAATCTTAGCTTTAAAACTGGTAAAAATTCAAGTGCTCTGATATATTAGAGAGAGAGGAGGCATTACGTAAGATGTAAGATTGCATTATATTAGATTGCATTATATTAGATTTGAATACAAAGCTAAGAATTGTTCTTCTGTTTGGATGATAAATATCGGAGCAATGATGCAACAACATATAACAACATTGATTATACGTTTGTTGCCTCCAACCTTACTTGACCCAAAAAAAAAAAAAGGTAAACAATGCAAAATCTTTGCATTTGCATTCATGCAAATTCAATACATGTCGTGATCAAATGTTTTTTTCAAAATACCATACTTTAAAAGATTTGTCGGAACAATCTTTTAAATCTATATATATAATATTTTATAAATTGAAAGCTAGAATTGTCAAAACAGTACAATTATATATACTTAATTTTACTGATGGGATAATTGGGTAAGTTTTTTGTTCAATGCTGCTGGCTCTATTACAATGTAGTATCTATTCATATTACTTTTTCAACCTTGTGAAACACAAAGAACCAATAACGCCTCCACTGAGGCTCGAACTCACAATCTTTTAAATGAAAGTCCAACCCGAGTACCACTTGATCACATAATCTTGGTAATTGGGTAAGTTGATCTACAAGAACACTTTTTAATTAGCTTAACCCGTCAGGGCGATTAAGATAGTCATCAAATAGTAACAGTTAGGAGCTTAAGCAGGAGAGCAGATAAAAACAGTTGCAATATATATATAATATAAATTATATAATATAATTTATATTACATAGTATATATATATATAATATTATATTATATATATATATATATATATATGCCATGCACTTATAAAGGATAGCGCTGTAATTATTAAAAGACCGTTGTAACTTAATACTATAACTGTATATAAAAATCTTGCCCTTGTGATAGGCGGGAGACATACTCAATCTTGATACATACTCAGAACAATTAAACAATACAACTTGTCTGTATTCACTACAAATACTTTCTTGGTAACATTCTTACTGTCATTACTTACCCAGAGGGTATAAATGAAATGACATAGGTCCTTTTTAATTTAAACCAGACTCTCACGTTCGAGCCTAAATCTATTTGGGGGTGCTTTGCCACATGCACGAATAAGAAAAAATAATTACCATAATACCCAATTTAGTCATCGACTATAATGATATTTTCCATTTAGTCTTAAACAACTTTTGATGCTTAATTAGGTCATCGACTTTGATGATTTTTACCAATTAAAGTCCTCTGTTAAAATAGCTTGGTAATTTTACTTCTATTAATACAATATAATGTTCAATTCAATCATCGACTTAGTAGCTTTACTCAAGTTAGTCTTCGACTATAGTAATTTTATCCCAATTTAGTCCACATATAGTGATTTTTAATCAAATTTAGTCATTGAGTCTGTTAGTCCCAAAGGGGTGTGGAAAAAGTCTAGAGGGGGGGGGGGTGAATACACTTTTTAAACTTTTTCGTGAATGCAACAATTACTAAGGCAACAAGAGATCAAGACTCTTAACTATATTGTTAGAGTCTTGTACGCAGCGGAATAATTAAATACGAGTTGTGTGATTGTGTCAAGTGTATCGTCGTGATAAGCAGTAAATGACACAAGGCAATTTATAGTGGTTCGTGAGGTGATGTAATCCTCCTACTCCATTTGCTCTTATCATCCAAGAGCAATCACTATATCCACCACTTCTTGGTTTCCTAGATACAATGAATTTCCGTGATCTAGTGCTTTGATCACTAAGCCCACACTAATCACGCCCAGTGCCTCCGCCACTGCTGCTTCGGATTTCACAGCTCCTGTGATTTCACAGCTCGTGCTACTTTTCCCCCCGTCTTCCACGATCCGGTCGACATTATCCCGTGATCTGGTTGCTTTGATCACCAAGCCCACACCAATCACGGCCAGTGTTCTCCAACATTGCTGTTTCGGATCTCACAAACTCCGTGTGACAAAAATCCAGGATTTCAAAACTCCGTGCTACTTTCCCCGTCTTCGACGTATCCCGTGATCTAGTGATTTTGATCACAAAGCCCGCACCTAATCACGTCCAGTGTTCTCCAACATTTGTTGATTCACTTGTTTGTAGAAAAAAACAAGTTTCACTGGCTTCCAACTTTGAGACTTCTTGAATGGATCTTCAATATGCAGCAAGTCTCTCAATGATGAAGAATTAAACACTTTTGAATATTTTCTCTTTGAGCTCTCTGAGTGTTTTTCTCACTTGAATATATTCTCACTTGTAGCTTTTTCCAAGCAGATTGGATTCATATGATCTCACGTTTTTAGTCGTTGGAAGTTTGCCTTCATCTGCTTCATTCTTCATCCTTTTATAGCTGGTTTTGAGAAGTTGTCCGTTGGAAAAAGACACTCTCAAATTTGAATCCAAATCTCAGATTTGAATTCTTGTAGCCTTTTGCAAAGAGGGGATCTTGTAGCTTTCTCAGATGATCATATTAAAAATGATATCTCTGATATTTTGGCCGTTGATAGCATGTGGCCATTAGTGAAGAGACTTAAAAATATTTCTGGATGCAGATCTTATTCACGTGAAAGGGCTTTAAAATAATTCTGATTTAGATCATGGCGCCTTCTGGACTTTCATCTTTCTGTGGTATTTTTCTTCTTTGTATGGGGGCTACTAATGGAAGTTTTGGCAATGAGATCTCTTAGATCTGGGTGTCTGGGTCTCATTTTAGATTGGTTGAGAATTCAATCCTTGATTGGAACTTCATCTTGACTTGACTTATGAAAGACTTTTCATTTTTGCAAACCGCATCTCCCAATCTTTATTATTTAATTGATGATTTCGAAACTGATCTTGAAACCTCTGCACTTCATCTCCTACTTAGTTTTAGTTTAAGGCTTCTTTATAAAATTGTAGGGAGTGAGTTTCGAACCTAAAACCTTGTTGCGGTTTATAAATCAAGCTTTCATCCATCTCAGTTGTACGGATTATAAGTCATTATAGCATTCCTCTTGATGTACTTCTTTCTTTTCATAGATTCTTGATCTTCAAGATAACTTCATGAGTTTTGGTTTGCTTCTCGTTTCTTCGTATAAGATTCATCAGTATGACTTCTTCTTTGATTTGGGCGTGTGGGCTATTTTAGTATACCTATCATACGCATACATCTTCTTCTTCGTATTTTTCCCTTTCTTCATATTTGTTAATTTTCCTTTCATGGTCTATGACAAGCCTAGACTTAACAAATAAAATTGGGGATTCTAAAATACAATTTGGCATATCAAAAACTATTACAATATATTCCTAACAGAGTCTAATAGTTGAAGACTCAATTAGGTAAAATCATCGAAGTCGATGACCTAATTAAGAACAAAAAAGTCTTTAAGAACTAAATAGACAAAAACCATTAAAGTCGAGAACTAAATTGAATATTAACTCTTACAAGCACTATCTAATAGTCGAATTTGAACTTTCTTTTTACAAATTATTATATAAGTGAAAATATAAATTAAAAATGAAATATTTGTTGGAAACTTGTTAAAAGGAAAAGTGATACTTTTGGCACCTGAATTATTTCACTTTTTAAATTTTGATCAATGTAAGTTAAAAAATTAGTTAGTTATACTTTTTTTCCTCTCGCTACTTTCGCGAGTTTAGCTAGGGTTTTCCGAGGGTTTTGCCGTGAAGTTTTGTTGTACGCTGGTGAGTGATGATGGAAGCCGACGACATTGCCAACCAGTGCGCGGGGCTGACTTTAGCAGATGTGGACGATGATGGAGTTTACATGCAGATTGCGAATCAGGTCGACGAGCCGGTTGAGGAGGACGACCGCTTCTATGCAGTGGGGAGATTAATAACTACCAGGTCAGTACGATTTGCTTTCTTTCAAGATACTATGGCTGGTGTGTGGCAGCCTACTATAGCGGTTAATATGCGTGAATTGGAGCCACGAAAATTCTTGTTCCGCTTTTATCATGAAGGGGACCGTGATCGGATTTTGAATGAGGGCCCATGGAGCGTATGAGCAGAGCTTATTGGTGATGAAGAAGGTGCCGCCTGGGGTTTGATGCGGAGTCGGTATCCTTAACTTATGCTGAGTTTTGGGTTCAGATTCATGCGCTGCCGGTTGGTTTTCGGTCTGATTGTGGTGGTGAAGGCTATTGGGTCTTCTTGGGTTCGGTTGTTCAAACTGATGCACGAAATTTTGATGGCTCACTCAGGACGTTCTTCCGTGTTCGGGTCTCCATAGATGTGTCTAAACCTCTTAAGAAGCAGATGAGGTTGAAGAAGGGAGAAGCAAGCTAGGTTGTGGTTGATTTCCGGTATGAGAGGCTTCCCACATTTTGCTTTTTGTGTGGGGTGATTAGCCATGAAGACAGGTTCTGTCGTCTAGCTCTTGGACATGAACAACCGATTACGGATAAGCCTTATGGAGCCTGGCTTAGGGCGGGAACGAGGACGACCACGCCAACGCTCAACCAGTGTTGGGTTCCGCCGCAAACCCCTGCTGAAAGGAAACAGTGGAGGTCTCCAGCTATGGGTGGCATGGCCAGTTTGGATGTTGTTTAATAATGGGCCGATCGGGGAGGCATTGTTAGAAAAGGCGGATGGAGGCAGTGTTGTGGTAGGCAGAAACGGAGGCGGGTGGAGGAGGGTGTGTCTATGACGGTTTCGAGTATGGACTGTGATGCTACGGTTTCAAAAAGCGGCTTGGAGGCGGGTCTTGCGGCGCAGGCCCGCCCAAAATTAGGAGTCTACTATCATGGACATGGTTGCAGTAGGCGCTAGGCGCTAGTCGGGCGCCCGGGCAGCGCCTAGCGCCTAGGCGGAATCTAGGCGGCGCTAGGCGGGCGCCAAAAAAACAGTGGTAGACTTGCAGTTTGACAATTTTAATGAGGTTGTTTTCAACATTTAATCAAATAACACATCCAAATAAATGAATTAATGATAATTCATAAGTCATAACATCAAAACTATGGTTTTCAAAAAATAAAATTATATACATATAAATGAAAAAAATTAGCAAGGTCAAGTCGGCCGGGTTAACTCGGCTAACTCGACAGAAATTGACAAGTAAACTCGGCGTAATCGGCCGAGTTAGGCGCTAGGCGGCCGAATTAGGCGCTAGGCGGGCGCCTAGGCGGCCGGTCTCCTAGGCGGGAGCCTAGGGGGAAATCGCCACGGCTTAGGGGCGCCTAGCGCCTAGGCGGCGATTACTCGGTGCCTAGGCGGGATTTTTGCAACGCTGATCATGGAAGTTGTCGGGGGCTTACAACCCTACGGCGATTCGAGTGCTACCAGACTTGGTTCTACTCTAAGAGGCCGTGTGTTCTTTTTCTTGTTGAGACGTTTGTTGATAGGCACCGGATGGAGGAGGTGTGTGTTCAGTTGCAGTATGATAATGTGTTCAATGTGGATGCGGATGGGCATAATGGGGGACTAGCGGTTTTGTGGATGAATACGGTGGAGTTAAGGGTAACGGGCTTTTCTGCGAATCATGTTGATGCGGAGGTTGAGTTGGATGTTAGGAGCCCGAAGTGGCGTTTAACGGGGTATTATGGCTATCCAGAACGAAACCGATGTAGAGAGGCCGGGCAAATGTTACGAACGCTTTCAGGGCAGAGTCAATTGCCTTGGTTGATCATGGGCGACTTTAATGATGCTTCTGGATCAATCGGAGAAACGCGGTCGTGTGCCTCACCCGGAGTGGCAAGATTAATGGTTTTAGAGCGGCAGTTGATGATTGTGGTCTGCATGATGTGCCTTTTAGTGGAAACCAGTTCACGTGGGTAAAATCTAGGGGGAACTGATCATATGATAGAGGTGAAGTTGGATCGTGTCCTTGCGTCTGATGATTGGCTTATTCTATTTGAGGGAGTACGGGCGCAGTCTTTAGTGTCCCTTATAGTGATCATTTGCCGCTGTTAGTAACACCCGTTGTGTTGCCCGGGGTACGGAGACGGTCAAGGTTTTGTTTTGATAACATGTGGCTTCGGGAGGACGTTTGCAGGGAGATTGTGGTGCAGAGTTGGACCCGGTCTGCGGGTTTGGACACTATCTCTAGAATCTGGAATGTGTGCCACTGATATTAGCCGTTGGGAACTTCCAGCGGAGGATTGACCATTGTAAGTGCTAGATGGATAGGTTGTGTATGCGGCGAAATGGGTATGAGATGAGTAGTTATGCAGCTGCGCAGAAGGAGTTTTTGATTTTGCTTGACAACCGAGTTTGTACTGGAAGCAGCGGGCAAAAGAGCATTGGTATAAGGAGGGCGATGTGAATAACAGATTCTTTCATAATTCGGTGAAAGCCCGTCGGCGAAGGAATAAGGTGGTAAGGCTGCAGGATGGTGAGGGTAATTGGGTGGAAGGGGATGAACACTTATGTGGTTTAATGGTGGCTTATTTCGAGGAGTTGTTCTCGCCTGATTATGGGGATGTGTAGGAGGTGATTGATGTTATTGCTAGAAGGGTAACTGATTTGGATAATGCGGGGTTGTTAAGGCCGTTAAGTATGGAGGAGGTCCGCGAAGCAGCATTTCAAATGCACCCTGATAAATCTCCTAGACCCTGATGTGTAACACCCCGTGTTACGAGTCCTAAAACCAATTAATTAATTAGTCATCTACCCAAAAAGGGAGAGAAATAAATCATAATGATTAATTAGCATTAAGCCCACCATGGTCCACGGAACCAACCATCCCTAAAGCCCAATACCTAATCCTAGGAGAATTAGACCCCATAGACATATAAATAGGGAACTTAGAAGGCATCTAGAATCCCCACCACAATAATCTCTCACCACCCAAAGAGCTCCAAGAATTCCCCTAGGAGAAATCAAGAAATCAAGGAAAGCTTAAAGAAAAGATCCTTCATAGACAAGGAATTAATTTAAAGGCTAAGAGGTAACCGTATGTCTCAACAAAACCTATTTTCATAGCATAATTTCCCCTGTAGGTTTTCCCCCATATTATTGGTGAATGGCGAATTATTGTGTTTATTATTGATGTTGATATAATGATTCATGAGGATGATTAGGTTATGTTTATTATGTTGATTATGTTTAGAAAAGCATGATAGGGTATGAGGCGTTCGTTTCCCGCATTTTGATCTGTTAATTGTCTACGTGTTGTCGTTAATTGCGTTTGTAAAGCTGTCTAAGCATGGTCTCGAGTTCCACAACGGTTCCCGGGGCAAAACTTGAGTGTTAAGAGTCAGTGGGGGGTAGGTGGGGGTAGGGGACCCGCCACCTACCCGCGGCCTTCTTGGGCAACACCGGCAGCGGGCAGCCGCGCCGGGCACCCGCTGCCCGGACAGTGGCAACCGCCCCGCGGGTGAACCCCCACCCACTGGCTACCCGCTGGGTCTTACACCCTACTTGGGTTCCCGGCTTCCGCGTTGATGTTTCCCCGATCCCCGTGGCGTCCCCAACGGATTTCCCGTTTATCGGTGCCGATGTCTAGGTTTGATATTTCGGGTACCGTTCGTATAGGTTTATGAGTTCATATATTGCCATGTTAGACCGAATCGGTAATCCGTTGACCTAGGGGGTTTTGGGGGGGGAAAAGGGGGGGAATATGAACCCCATAGGACTATTCTTATTTGGTGATGGATCACGCCCATAGGTCTGTTTATACTTTTACTTCCCATCGCCTAATGTGTATGTGGGTTGCATGTGGTTGTTATGTGTATGGTGTGTGGTTGTTACCCCAATTCGGTTGCGAACGGATTGGTTATCCTGAGCTGCGGTTCAGAAGCTGGCTGCGGTCAGATTGGTATTCCTGGCTGCGGTCAGATGACATTCTCGGGCTCGGTCC
Source organism: Ipomoea purpurea (assembly GCA_009835305.1). Lineage (NCBI taxonomy): Eukaryota > Viridiplantae > Streptophyta > Magnoliopsida > Solanales > Convolvulaceae > Ipomoea > Ipomoea purpurea. The sequence continues at coordinate 8,258 of VALG01006649.1, forward strand.
ACCGTTTGGGTTGCGATCAAACGTTTCTATACGAGCTGCGGTTCGTCCTTTTCCTGGCTGCGGTCAGATGACACTCTTGGCTGCGGTCCACTGTTTTGGTTGCGATCAAACATTATGATGAGCTGCGGTTCATCGGTCGGTTGCGATCGACCCCCGTGTTGCGATACGGGCATGGTGCTGGGGCCATGTCAGAGCTATATGCGCGACCCTCATGTATGGGCATGCGATTGGTCCTGTGGCGCCAACAATGTGCGTTATGTGTTGTGATATGATGAGTTGTGGTTATGAATCTTGGGGATTGTGACTATGGGTTATATTGGGGATTGCTATGTGGGTTATGATTACTGTTTATGCCTTGCCTTATCTGCTTATCTGTTGGAACTGCATATGTGTTATAACTGTTGCTTGTGTCTGGCCTTATCTGTCGAGTCATTCCCGTTTAAAGCTAGAGTTCGTAGGATATATCTTCATGCTCAAAATGGTTTTCGTATATCTATATATATCTCTATATGTATTGTATTTCAACGCTTGAAGTGGGTTACCAGCATCTCTCGCTGAACAGATATATTTGGCTTTCAGGCACAGGAAGATTAAGTCACTGGAGCGCGCTAGAACTCGGAGCATAGAAATAGATAGTTTCTTTTCGGCCTGCGTGCCATGTTTACTTATTTACTTTTGAGGATATTAGTTAGTTAGCCTGTGCACTTGGGTTCTCTAGCCCAGGTGTGGCATAGCACCCCGAACACTTTGTATTTATATTTGGAGATTTAATAGATCTATCTTTATTATAAGTTCGAAAAGTCTTAAATATCTGGGGTGTTACAGTTGGTATCAGAGCCTAAGTTTGACCCTAGGAAAGGACTCTTAAGACCGGACTTTTAGGACATTAGGCTTGAACTCTTAGTTGTGCTTAGGAGAACATAGGCTGTAGGAATCTTAGGCACGCGCGGTGAGATTGTGAAACCTACACGTAACTTCCCCTCACTTCGTCCCCTCTAATATTATTGCATCAAGGTGGAAAACCACAAAATAATATTCGACCTTTAACCACCCAGGATTGCAACCCAAGAAGAAACAGACAGGAACACCGAAAACGCCCCTCCAAGAAGTCTTGACTCAGACTCACAACGCCCCTGGGGGACCAAAATTGTTCAGATATAAATTACCGTCATTCCCAACCTCTACGACAAACGAGAGCTGAAATCCACCACCCAAGTCTCGGCACACCAACCACCCATCCTCTCGGGAGACGAAGACCCCACAGCCCTCGGGAGGGAATGGAATTGAGACATTCGAACAGGTATTCAGGGCAACCCATGCCCCGAACGCCACCTGGTCGGAGATAGCCTCCTTCTACTTCAGAATGAGGCCGCAACTGGTGGGCCCGCGAGGACCTATTTTGCGAACAGACCCGGATTCAACTGGGAAGGCTTAAAAACGCCGGTTAAGAGAACAGTTCTACCCCAACACCTGAAAACCGCCACATATGAGGAATTTTCTCGATCTAAAGACAAGGGACAGCCCCGATCTCAGAATAACTACCAAACAATTCTGCGACTGGCTCGCCTCACCCCCGAACTAGTTCCACCGAAGCTTGGATTAAAAGTCAAGGAAATTCCTAGGCAGGCCTTAACCCCAACACCAGAAGGCCTTGGCCAACCCAAGAACGAAGACCCTCGGGGAAGCCTATGCCAAGGCATGTAACACAACAAGTAGCGAACCCGCCCCAAGGGGACGCAACTGGGGGTATAAAAGGAAGCCCGAAAGAAGAGTCATCCAATTCCCGCCAAAGAGTTACCTAAGAACCCTAAAACCCCGCCCCACTTGACCGGCTATCGCGCCCGATCACCAGGGGAAGGATCCACCCTAATGCAAAGCAGGATCGGAGATGAGCAAATAGTCTTCCGGGACTTGCTAGTGCACGCCGCCGCCACCACCGTACTATTTGACTCGGGAGGAACCAACTGCGTTTATCGCAACCGAACTTCACCGCCCAACTCGGCTTAACGCCAGCACCAAGTCGGCTCCAAGTCCAGGTAGCCTCGGGCGAGATCTAAAATTTTTGTGATCGCATGTATGAGCATTGTAATGATCACCATTCAAGGAGTTGGAATTCCAGCAACCTAATTCAATTCCAACTAGATGGGATTGCAAGTTTAATCCTGGCTATAGGACTGGTTAGGGAAATTCCAAGCACAAATCCTGTGCGGAGAGCAGAAAGGGCTACGAGGCCAAACGGGTAAGAGGGTGTCAATTACCACGTAACCGGCCAGGGATCCGGAGATCAAGCTGGTAAACATGATGAAAATTAAGAAGTACCTGAGCCAAGGAAACGAGGCCTTCTTATGCTCAGTCGAAGACCTCAACGCAAAAGTACTCGAACCACGAGCCATCCTAGTGGGTAAACGAGTTCACCGACGTCTTCCCAGACGAAATTCCCGGGGCACCCCAACCAGAGAAGTCGAGTTCGCCATAGACCTCGTACGGGCGCCGTCCCGATCTCTAAACCACCCTACAGACTGGCACCAAAGGAAATGAAGGAACTGAAAACCCCACTCAAGAACTACTAGACAAGGGTACATCCGACCCAGCACCTCCCCATGGGGTGCGCCGGTGTTATTCGTTAAAAAGAAAGGATGGGAGCATGCGCCTGTGCATCGACTACAGAGAACTCAACCAAGTTTACATCAAGAATAGGTACCCCCTTCCCCGAATAGACGACCTATTCGACCAACTTAAAGGGGCAGGGGTATTCTCAAAGATCGACTTAAGATCCGGTACCATCAAATCCAAGTGGCCAAACCGGACATCCAAAAGACGGCCTTCCGGACACGATACGGCCACTACGAGTTTACCGTAATGCCCTTCGGCCTCACTAACGCGCCCGCCATATTCATGGACCTCATGAAATCGAGTTTTCCGACCCCACCTGGATGACTTCGTCATTGTGTTCATTGACGATATCCTAGTCCTACTCCCGAAATGAAGAAGAACACGAAAAGCACCTTGCATATCATTGCAAACCCTCCAGGGAA
>VALG01006652.1:0-19662 GCA_009835305.1 Ipomoea purpurea
ACAAATGTGTGCTTGTGTGATGAGATATTGGATGAGTTGTTTTGATGAGTATATTGGATTTGATCCTTTGGGATTTATGCCTGGGGATCTATATGTGTTGAGTTATGGATATTAACTGTGCTTATCCTTCATCTGCCTTGCCGATATTCCCGTGTAATTAATAAACTGTGCATAGCTGTGTTGGTATAATTGGTTTTCCCTGTGCTTAGCTATCCTGTTTGAGTGTATCCCCCTGTTTTGAAAGGCTAGAGTCTATATAGGATATATCTTCATGTCTCGATAATTGGTTTTGTATATACTATGTAGTATATTCCTATATGTATTTGTATTTCAACGCGTTGGAGTGGGTTACCAGCATCTCTCGCTGAACAGATATATTTTGGCTTTCAAGCTACAGAAGAGTATGCACTGGATGCGCGCTAGACTTGGAGCGTAGAAGTAGGTAGTTTCCTTTTCGGACCTGCCTTGCCATGATTGTGTAATCACATTATTGAGGAATATTACGTTGTTAGCTGTGCACCTGAGTTCCCTAGCGTCATGGTGTGGGCATAACACCCTACTCTTTGTATGTATTTTGGGATTTAATAGATTCTAACCTTTGATATTTAAGTTTTAAAAGTCTTGAATAATTGGGGTGTTACACCTTGGCTGCCATAATGCTACGCCAACAGAAACTGGGATTATTCCCCAATTCTGCTTCATAAAAGGTATGTTTGGGGTAATACCTGGCCTGATAAACACGAGAATACCAACGGGTCAGGATTTGTTAGCATCCGCCATGCCTACTTCCCTAACATTGCCAGATTAAATGCCCTTAGGCCGGGACGGATGTATGTTGTATAAGCAGGGGCCCCTTGGCCCCACCCCAAAAAAAAAATTAGTATTATAATATATAATTAATATATAATATAATAAATAATATAATAATAATATAATAATAATAATAATAATAATAATAATAATAATAATAATAATAATAATAATAAATTTAGACCCCCCCTCCAAAAAAAAAACATTTGCCCCTCCCAGTCTATTCAATTCTCCTTCAATAATTATTGTGGTAATTTTTCATTTTTCTTTAACAACTTCGTATATATTACTTTATAAATTTGTATTACTCGTATTATATATTTTGTAAATTTGCATTATTATTAACTCCCATGTTTAAAATTTATTTTCTTATTTATCTTTTAATTAGTTTTCTTCCATTAATGATTAACAACAAACTACTAACTAGTAGAGGTTGAGGAGGTTGAGAAATACACAGTCACACAGAAAATTGAGTTTAATTAACACTTATAGCAAAGACATGTTTTATGTGAAGCCATAATCTAAAATGCAAGAAAATGGTAAATATTTTATGAAAAACTTGGGTATTGTGTAGTATAACTAAACTAATTAAGATTTAAGAATATTTTATGCACTAAAATATTCTTGATTTTGAATATCAGATTTGATAGATTTTGGAAAATTATGTCTTGTTGCATATTCTGTTAATTATGTTATATTATATTTTTGTATACTATATGCAAATAATAATAATAAATAATATAATAATATAAATAATTAATAATAATAATAATAATAATAATATATACTACTAAATATCTAAATGTTTAGTTAAATATTTAATTAACTTACCAAAATATTAACATTGTGATTAATTGTGAACATAGAAAGATGAGCTATAATGAAAAAGACACAAGAAGTTGATTATTTTTTTAAACGAAAGAATTCTGAAGATTCAACATCTCAAGTAAATCCTCCTACAAGTAATTGGAACATGTGCAACAACTTCATGATTTTAGAGCACTAGAAAGTATTTATAATCTCTGTCAATGGTTGCGTGAAAACTAGAAAATATTGGACATCTATCTTCTTTTGTCAGAATAGTAACTCTCATTCTCACGCTTCTCGTATCTACAACTACTACAAAACGATCTTCTGTCCCTGACTTCGCAACAAGATGGATGATCAAACTCTTAATGCTTGTTTGTTAGTGTACATTGAAAAGAAAATTGCAAAACAATTAGTATATGATTCAACTATAGATGATTTTCTTGATTGCAAGAGCGACGTTCTAAATTTTAGTAGATTTGTAATGCAATGATCTATTTTGGTATATATTAAATGAATATTAATATATTTAATTGTTCAATCTTCAATCGCCCCCCGCGTCATATAATCCTAGCTCCGTCCCTGCCCTTAGGTCCTTAAAACCCAGTCCTCCATATTTCTTTTGGGCACACAACTTGTCTCATGCCTTCCAATGAATACCCCGGTCAGTTCATGTTTCCCCACCAATACTTATTCATTGTTCGTTGAATAGGCCATGCAAACAGAAATAGGTAATAAGAAAATTCTCATCGAAAAGGTAGGCCTTGGCTTAAGCCACACTTTTCAGCAAGATTTCCTTACCAGCTTGTGATAACAACTTTTTACTCCAGGAATTCTCTGCCTTATAATCTTCGATATGTGCAAATGCTACTCTCTTATTTCTTCCCACAAACGAGGGTAGGCCCAGATATTTCCCAAAATTTGGTGCCTAAGTGACCTGTAATATCTGTGCCACCTCATTCCTGTCATCTGTAGTCGTATTCTTGCTATAGCATATACTTGACTTATGATAGTTGACACCTGCCCAGAGAAAGCCTCATATCTTGACAAATTCTTAACCTGAGTGGCCTCTTGGCTATTTGCTTTAAAGAACAAAAGACTATCATCTGCAAAAACAAATGAGAGATTGGGAGGACACCCCTAGCGACTTTGCACCAATGAATAAAACCATCATTTTGCGCCTGCTGCAATATCATAGATAATCCTTTCGCACAGATAATAAACAGATTAGGATAGAGGGGATCCTCCCTGCCTTAGCCACGTGTGGTGTCACGTAGCCCAGTCCGTTTCCTTTAATCAAAAAACTGTAGGATACAGAAGAAAGCACACAACATACAAGTTTAATCCATGTCTCATCAAATCCCAGGGCTACAAGCATTCCATGTAAGAAAGGTCACTCCATACGGTTATAGGCATTGGCCATATCCAACTTAAGGCCCCCCAGCCAACAACTCCAACTGCTTCCGTATTCAAATACTGCCCCACTGCAGCTATCAAAATATTTCAGTAATGAGCCGATCATGCATGAAAGCACTCTGTGAGTCCGTATAAATTTCCCAATCATTGGCTTCATTCTGTTTTTGATCATTTTTGCCATAAACCCTGTACACCACATTTCTCAAAGCTATAGGCCTCAAATCTGTAACCAGTTTCAGGCATACTTTTCTTCGGTATTAACACAATATCCGTATCATTTAAACCAGGGGAAAAGAGCATGAATTCAAACAATTTAGTATAAACTCCGACATATCCCCCTACCACATCCAGAAGTGCTGATAAAAACCCGGATTCATTCCATCATGGCCTGGAGCTTTATCAGGAAACATTGCAAATAGGGCACTTTTAAACCTCATCAATCACAAAGGGTCGCAATAAATATTCATTCTGAGCATGCGTGACTCTAGACGTTATTTTCTGGAACAATGATTCCCCAGGGACAGGATTTCCAGAGCAAAACTCTTATCAAAATAATCAATTATTACACTTGTCATGGCACTTCCTTCACCCACTCCCCATCATCATTCATAAGTCTAGACAAAGTATTTTTCTTCCTACGGTGAGAGGCATACCTGTGATAATAAAGTCGTGTTGGCATCAGCATTTTTGAGCTAGTGCTGTTTTGCTCTCTACTTCCAGTAAGCATCTTCCTGCGCCTCCATACTAGTTAGCATTTCTTCTAGACGTTGGACCTCAGCCAGAGGAAACTGGACCCGTACGTCCCGTAGAACTAGCTGCTCCTTGCGAAGAGCCAAGATACGCTTGCCAAACTATGAAAACGATTCCCCCCCCACCGTGTGAGGCGGTCACCACAATGAGCAAACACTCCTGCAGGCCCCTATCTCTTCCATGTTCACATGATTCCTCCACCACCTTCCTGCACCCCTCATATATATCCAGGCCATTTCAAAACGAAAGCCTCCTCCCTGGCCTACCACGTTGTTCACGTATTCCCAAGAATAGAGCAGGGTGATCCGACTTTCTTCTTAGATATTCGTCGCAGAGGCTCTACACAATACCACACCAGCTTGGGAGCCAGCACCTTATCCAGTCTCTTCTCAATCCAGTTAGTTGTTCCCTTCCCCTTCTCCATGTAAAACTGATAGCCATTCATTGGCAACTGAGACAACCCACACTGCTCAATAACATCTCCAAAACCGCGTAGGAGATTATTAGGATGTGGTTTCCCCCCTCTTATCATACTGATACATGAGCTCATTGAAATCACCAATCATAACCCATGGTAGGTTTGATCGTGATGCTAGTGTTTTAATCAAATCCCATGCCTCATACCGCCTATTTGACGCTCCGGGAACCGTAGTAACATGTCATACGCCAATTCAGAAAACCAGCCATACTCACCTCCACATCAATATAAGTTTCTTGAATAACTCACAATCTTGTCGTATATTTTCCTCTATAGCATAACATACATCCACTCAACCATCATTATCAACATAAACAGTCCTCAACCCAATTTGACCGGATGCCTCAACTAACTCCTACAACTTAGTTTCATAGAAATCCAAATCAGGCGTTTCTACTGACACCAGTCTTACTTCACGAACTGTCGAGATTGCCAAGGCACACAGTTTCCAGCTTAGGGTACTCATGACTGGAGGGATGGGCCTGGGGATCCAGAACCCGCCATAAACAAGTGTTGAGCTTTCTATCATTGCAATTCCTGGCATATCTCATGCAGAAAAACAATGGGAGGAGAAACAATTAATTAGGATGCATATTAGAAATATAAGATGATAATGAGGGAAATGAGAATGAACATGGAGAGACTCAGGCTGGCGCTAGCCAATAAATATAAGGTAAAGTATAAATAATGTTACTGAACTATTTGAGAAACATCAATTAAAGCATCGAACCTCAAATGATCCCCAAATAAGCATGGAACCTGGAAAATAAAGAGCAAGATATGAAACATAATCAATTAGATATTAAAAATAATTGAATAACACAATATTCATAAATACTTTTAAATTTTAATTTCTTTTAGTTAGGATCAACTTTAAGTTTTTTTTTAAAAAAAATTAATTCCGTATACAAGATAGAGTATAATATAAACTAGGGGTGCGTTTCGGGGTTCAGTCGGTTTAGTTTTTTCGGTTTCCCGATTTTCGGTTTTAAAACAATTAAATCATATCATGTTTAACATTAGAGTTCGGTTTCGATTTGAAACGGTTCAGTTTCGATTCGAATTTAATTTCGTTCCGGTTTATAATCCCCAAGTCTACATTTCCATAATTTTTTGAACATAAGTACCAAACAATAGCATACATTCCAAGCATAATCACATAATCCAAATCCAACTCTAAACATTATATACAAAATAGCAATCTAAAGTTCAAACACAAGTACTTAGTACTAAGTCTAATTACCAAGCATCAGTACTTTTTTTTGCACAAACCGACTCTTTAGTTGATTCACTTGGAATATTTTATTGACAAGATAAATAATATCCATCTATCTGTATAGTTGATATAGAAGAACAAGTGTCTAAGTAACGATATAGTTAATTTTTTTGATACAATACTGTCATTGTTAGCTGCACGCGAAATAATTACATACTAGACAAATAATTCTAGTGCTACTAGATAACTAAAAATAGAATGACGTAAATGCACCATTAAATTTATAGAAACATGAAACTAAGGAAAATATTGAAGATTGTAAATATAGACCTAAAGTTAGATATAACTTGTGAGGGTAAAGAAACAATTGCGACAAACCAAAAGTGGCAATATAGAGGAAAAAAGCTATAAAAGAAATCAAATGAAAAAATTTAAGGGAGATACTAGTGAGAAAAGAACTGATCGGCGGGAAGGGGCCCAAGGCATAAAAAGGGACTATTATTATTATATTTATATTATTATTTTATATTATTATTACATATATTACCGTTCACACACCGCTCTCTTTCGCTGCCACACAATGCGGTCGGGCCCCGCCGGCCAGGATCCCGAGCCTGCGTCGTGCATCACTCAATCCTCCGGCAGTCCAGAAGCCGAAATTACCTCTGGTGATCGGTTCCTCTTTATCCAAGAACACGGTGCCCCACACTCTGCCCAGCGAGGGATCAATCCGTGTATGATCTATCGACCGTTAAAGATGATTCACGGCCTCAACGCAGTATCATACAGATCCAAGACATCCGCAGAAAAAACAGAAATTATGTAAGCCTCTCATATTTAAATTACCCAACATGTGGTCTTATCACGCTCAGAAGCTCATACGTCGCTTTAAGGGTTCTGACAGGACATCGAAACCCTAATGCGATAGAAAATCTTCATGGGCATCCACAAATCTGTCTCAATCTTGCGAATGTCCTAAAAAATCCAACCTGTTCAAAACCACAAGTGTCAACAAGAGGCAAGCCGTGGACTGTACCCACATATCAACAGTATAAAGAGGTATCATAAAAGACTACACACCTCGGGACCTGCTTACACACCGGGTATGATTCTCAAAGGACCATGGACCTCCTTCAAGGACATGTTGAATGTCCGTCTCATGATGAAAAATGAACAAAAACAAACCTTGCTGGATCTCAGACACTGCTGACCCCTTTAACCGGTTGCAAAACCTACGCCATGACCTGACTCATGAACTCAAGCTTAATGATCTTTGTCAAAAAACCCCCAAATCTCCATGTCTCAGCCACCGGTTCTGCTCACCGGCGGCAACCTCCTCAATCGGGCAAAAACCTCCTCCTCGTCATCAAGAAAATGTTGGCCACCGCGACGCCAACCCCTTCGACCGCTGCCTGCCGTCCGTTCGCCTCCATTACAAAGAAACAGAAAGAAAGACGCCTTCTGTCGTAGAGAAGCACCGGAGATGGCGTGATAAACCTCGGCGATCCAAGGAGTGGAGACGGAACCCTAGTCGCAAACCCCAGGGAGAGAAAACACCGTGATAATTTTTTTAGAATTATGGTCTACAATGTCTTTATTCAAAAAAAAAAAATTATTCGTTATCAAAAAAATTAAAAAGAAAAATAATTTCATTAGTTATATTGTCTTTATTTTTCGTCAATATAAAAATTCTTTACATTCAAATTCATCAATTGATTATATTCGCTACATTGTCCCTACAATGTCTTTATAGAAAAAATAATTCATTATCAAACTAATCAATAAAGAATAATTTTATAGTTAATTGTCTTATTTTCCAATGTAAAATTCTTTACTTCAAATCATCATTGCTTATATTCACTACACCAGTGATTGCGACCCGTGTGATGCACGCTATATATATATATATAATATATTATATATATATATATATATATATAATATAGTAACTAAGAATATTCAGTTATATATAATAAGAGCAAAAATATATATTTTAAAACTTAATAAGTTTAAAATGATCAATTTTGAAATTTTATTACACATTGTTGAAGACTTCTTTGTACACAACATTTTTAGTCGTACTTAGACATGGTTCATTTTCGCCACAAATCAAAATTTTAAACCCCTTGGGTTACTAACTCTTGAAACAGCTATGTACATTTAGCCATGGTTAGAAACAGGTTTTTTCAACACAATCCCACTTTGAAAGTGTTGTCCTTGACTTTTGTTGATTGTCATGGCATAGAATAAGCATCAACAGAAATTGTTTTCGTTGAAATTTGAAAGGCAATCTTGGATCTGACGGTGTAAGTAACATTCTAGGAATTAATACTCTTGTTCATGCATTTGTACCGCACATGATCCGGGCTTCCAACACGTGATCAGCTAACCTAGTAACAATCAACCTTGTACTGTTGCATAATCCAAGGGTGTGATCAATAGTTCTCAAGAGTATAGATATAGATAGTATGGATTGCATATATAATTAATATTTTAAAACATATATACTCCGTAATACTTAGCATAAATGTAATAATTTATAGCAAAATTGTAATAGACCATTTGTAGCAAATAATATTACTAAATCCATACTCTATAAGAACCAAATTCTCATAACTTGACCCATCTCATGCATGGACGGAGCCACCGTGGGGGCACTGTCTACTCCCGCACCCCTGACCCCACCCTTTGTGTGTGTACATATTATATATAATAATAGTATGATAGTAATATATTATATATAATATTATAGATATATATGATTATATATAAGTTATTATATATACATTAATTATATAAAATTAATATTTAATGTCAAAATATTAAATTGAATAGTTTAATTAGTGGATGAACTCCAACTTGATGATCAATAAGCTATGCCATAGGTTCAAATTTCTTTGCAACACCTGTCTTTATCTTCTTTTTTTTTTTATCTCTTTCATTTATTCACAAGAATAAATTAAATATTCTTTTGGTCTACTTTTTATGAATTATTTAATTAAGAAATTAAATGCTCTCAAAGTTTACTTTGTATGAATCAAGTTTATATTAGGGTGAGTAATTCGTTCGGAAACCGAACCAAATTGCTCACCCCTAATATTAAACTTGATTAAAAAAAAGTAGACTAAGAGAGCATTTAATTTGTTAATTAAACACTCCGTAATTCATAAAAAGTAGACTAAAATATATTTAATTATCTGGTAAACGGAACTTGAACCGAACGAATCGACACCGAGACAGTTTGACAAAATTCGAAACCGAACCGAAATATCATATGATTTTTAATAATAATAATAATAATAATATATAATAATAATAATAATAATAGATAAGTCCCTATGCTTGCTCCGCCGATCAGTTCTTATTCTCACTAGTATCTCCCTTAAATTTTTCATTTGATTTCTTTATAGCTTGTTCTCTATATTGCACTTTTGTTGTTGTCGCAATTGTTCCTTTACCTCACAAGTATATCTAACTTTAGTTATATTTACAATATTCAATATTTTCCTTAGTTTCATGTTTCTATAAATTTAATTGCTTTACCGTCATTCTAATTTTGATATCTAGTGCACTAGAATTATTTCTAGTATTGTAATATATTTCGAGTGCACTAACAATGACAGATTGTATCAAAAAATTAACTATATAGTACTTTAGACACTTGTTCTTCTAATATCAACTATACAGATAGATGATTTATTATCTTGTCAATAAAAAATATCCAAGTGAATCAACTAAAGAGTCGGTTGTGCAAAAAAAGTAACTGATGCTTGGTAATTAGTACTTAGTATGTTTGAACTTAGATTGCTATTTTGTTATTAATGTTTAGAGTTTGGATTTGGATTATGTGATTATGTGAGTATGTATTGTTTGGTACTATGTTCAAAAAATTAGGAAATGTAGACATATGGGGATCTTAAACCGGAACGAATTAAATTCGAATCGAAACTGAACCGTTTCAAATCGAACGAACTCTAATGTTAAACAGAATGATTTAACTTGTTTAAAACCGAAAAATCGAAAACCGAAAAAACTAAACCGAACTGAACCCCGAAACGCCACCCTAGTTTATATTATACTCTATTGTATACGAATTAATTTTTTTTAAAAAAAAACTTAAAGTTATCTAACTAAAAGAAATAAAATTTAAAAGTATTTATGAATATTGTGTTATTCAAATTATTTTATCTAATTGATTATGTTTCATATTTGCTCTTTATTTCCAGGTTCCATGGCTTATTTGGGGATCATTTGAGTTCGATGGCTTAATTGATGTTCCCTCAAATAGTTCAGTAATTTATTTATACTTTATCCCTTATATTTATGGCTTTGATCCTAACTATCATGTAATCTATCAAAAACATTCTATTGTAATTTATAGTGTATTTTATATTTTAACTTATTTTTATAATTGTTGGATATTTTGTAATGACATTTTTAACGTATTTAAATTTTGATCCACTCAATAATTTTCGCTTGTCCATCCCTGATCTCACGGGTTAGGAGAATTTGCCTTTGATAAAAGAGCAATAGAAAAGGAAATGCCTGTAAATTTTTAGATTATAAAATACATTGTGTGGTGTGTTAGAATTCCAACGCTCTGTAATATGATGTAAGGATTTGTATGCTAAACAAAGTTGCCAAATTAATAAGAAGAAGAAGAAGGAAATTCTTGTTGAATCACACAGAAAAATATACAGTTTATTCCCTCTGGTTTAAAGAAAAAATCTCACTAAAACAATGGTATTAACATTTGTCTGCAGAACAATGCCAGTTTTCAAGCTCTCTCAAGATTCTCTCTGAAACAGTTTTCATCCTGGGCCGAGCCTCTGGGTCTCTCTCGGTACACGCAAGAGCTACATGAAACACGGCCAACACCTCCTTCTTGGCGTGCACTTCTTGAAGCAAGAGTGGATCAACCAAAATCCGACAGCGCCTTCTCCTCTTCGAACCCTCTTCTCACCCACCCGATCATGTCTAGAATCTCTGTGGAGGTCGAGGTGGTCCGGGGCGAAAACTCTGGGATTTCCCAGTAAGCAGTTGAAGCAGGACAACTCCAAATGAGTACACATCCCACTTCTGTGTAAGGTCTGCTGCCCGGGGTCCAAGCCTCGGGCGCTCTATAGTTGTTGCTACCCTCTGTTGCTTGCACTGATTTGAAATAAGGAAGGCTCCTCCAATAAGGCCAGCTGACGACGGTAGGGTTGTTGCCAGTAATGTTGATCAGCCGGTTAGCCGAAATCAGAAATATATGGTTGAAGTCATGATCTAGGAGAATGTTGGATGGCTTTATATCTCCGTGGATGAATTTTCTGGGACTGCATTCATGAAGGTAGGCCAAGCCCCGTGCTGTTCCCCTTGCAATTTTCAGTCTTGCTGACCAGGTAGGCTGCAATGCTGACCATTTCCCTGTGTAAAGGTATAAGCACATGCTGATGACTGATGAGATGCAACAATTACATGCATGTGGAGTCTAAAAAACAGATACTCCAAAGATCAATAATTATACAGGGTGATTGGTTAACTGGTTAAGGGGTGTTTGGCAAATCACTGAATTAAGTATTAAATTTCTAAATATTACAACCTAACATATGCCATGTATCCCTGAAGAGTGGATCACTAAATATTTATAGTGGTAATGAACTACAAGTCAATTCAAAGCCTAACTCTGGTCAGACATCAAGTAGCCTTTCACATGGATCATAAAGACAATCATTTTCTCACCTGTCTATAAAGAATTAAAGATGCTTTTCTATTTTATTATAATGTTTGATCACAAGTGAACTCATGTGTTATTTTAAGTAATTCTTTAATACAAAAGGAATCAATATCACTCTGTTGTAAAATTAAGAATCACCATTTGTTAACGGTTCCCATGTGGATGACATAACATTTATGCAGTACTGACTGAACCCTATTACTACTGCTTTAACATTCTTAGTTTCCTTTCAACTCCTTGATTGAACTCTCTAACCCATCATGTTCACTAACAACACGTGAAGTCAGAAGTAAAGAAGTTCTTTACAATTCCGTATCAGTTTAAGCAGCATTACCTTTCTGCTCATAGTCCGCACCTTAAAAGATCTGTGTCTATCCATTATAATAAGTTGGGAGTAGGGAGTAAGGGAGTCCATGAATTCTTTCTATCTTTTCATTCAATTTTACTAGATAATAATTCCACACCATAGTCAAAAAAGAAAAACCCAAATCATTATATCATTATAGTGAAAGATAAAAGCAAAGAAATCATAAAAATGCAGATCAACAGTTCTCTTAAAAAGGAATAGAGAAATTTTCACTTCGGTCCCTAACTATTATACATGAATCACATTTGGTCAGACTATTAAAATTTTCTAATTAGGTGCATGACTATGTAATTTGTATCACATTAGGTCCTCCCGTCCAATTTCCCGGCCAAGTATTGCAACTTCTGAAACAACACTACATTTGCTTCTTCTTCTTCCGGCAATAGTTGGTTGGGGAATTGGACGGTAGGATCAAATGTGATACAAATTACATAGTCATGTACCAAAAGCTAAATTTATTCAAAGGATCGGAATATAAGTAAAGTCAAAGAACCAAATGAAACACACAAAAAATGGTTTTGAATAGCAGGACTTACCATGCAGAGCAGAAGCCAAGCTCCCATTGGATATGAAATCAGTGATGAGAAGCTTTCATCAGGAGCCGTAATAAGCCCTCAACCCCACAACATTAGGATGCTTCACCCTTCCAATTGCTTGAACCTCAGACACAAACTCCTTATACCTCTGTTCACCACCTTCCCCAATCTCCTTACTGCCACCGGCATACCATTCCCAACTACAACCTTATACACTATCCCCAACTTACTCTTCCCCAAAACATATGCAGATGCCCTCAGTAGCTCATCAAGCTCGAAATCAAACCCTTATCAATAGCCACAAGGTCTCCCTCAGCACCACTCCCTCTAGGAGTGCCCTTTTCGGACTCAACTTCAGAATCGTTATTCTGAAATTCACCGGCACAAGGAATAATACCACATGACTTTCTCTTCTCGTTTCCTCCTAGCTTCCCTTTACCAGCACAACTACACCCACCACAATCTTTCTTTTTCCAATAAAAGTAAACAATCACAAGTCCTATGAATGCCACTACAGCTGCATTTGCTACACATATTAGTATAATGAAACCTGGTTTAAGCCCTTCTTGGGGATTATTAGTTCTCGAATTTCCTTGTGGCAATCCTTGATTTCTAGGTGCCACATTTACTGACCCATTTTTACAAGGCTTTCGTAGAGGAAATCCACATAGCATTGGATTATCCAGAAATGCAGTTGGGCCTTGATTTGCAAATGAACCAGTTTTGAGGGATTTCACCACTTAGACTATTGTTCCTAAGATCAAAACTAACTGTGAGAGGTAAATCACCTAAGGACTTTGGGATCTTTCCATTAAAGTGATTGAAAGATAAATTAAGAGTTCCGGAAAGGGATTTCAATTCACCTATATCTCCTGGAATTGAGCCGTTGAATGAATTGGACGACAGATCAAGCTGCTGTAAATTCGAAAGCTCCGGGAAAACCCCCGCCGGAATCTCGCCGGCGAACTTGTTTTTCGCCCAGAATTAGCCTCCGTAACTGTCGACAATTCCGGAGGTTGTTTAAGAGCGAACCTGAAAGCGAGTTGTTGGATACATCCAGGTTCTGAAGCCGAGGAGGATTGCAAATAGAAGCCGGAGTGGGCCGGAAATGTTGTTATCGTAGAGAAAAATGCTGTGCAGTGAGGTTCCATTGAACAGAGGCTCCGGTATAGAGCCATAGAGGTTATTACCGTGAAGATTGAGTCGTCGGAGATACACTAAAGTTCCGAGCTCCGACGGAATATACCCTCTGAGATTCTTCCCTGAGAGTGCGATTCCGACGACACGCGGCTCATCAGAGCCGGATACATTCGTGCAGGCGATGCCAGTCCAGCGGCACGGCGTATCATCGTTCTCGTTCCAGTCGGAAAACGCCCTGCCGCCGCCGTCCACGGCGGATTTGAGAGACAGCAAGGAGAGCCCGTCGGAATTCAGAGAAACAACACAGCAAAATTGCAAGTGAAGAGTAAATAACTGGAAAATGATAAAATATATAATTGCAGACATCACTTTGTTCTTCTAGGGATCAGTGATCGCATTATACCCCGCAAGGCCCGGCCGTAATGATAAAGCTTCCACACTTTCTGAGCAAAATCCAAACAAAAAAGCAAAACGCTTGTCTCCTTTCGGAATTAGTTGGGAGCTGGGACCATAAGAAAAGAAAAGAAAAAGCTTTTTCTGCGGAGGAGGACGGCGGCGAGTAGTTTGAAGCCGCCGTTTGGATGGGCGGCGACTTGACGGAGGTGGAAATGGAAGGATGAATTGCTTAGCAAACCTGGCAAGAGGCTTTATTGGCTGTGAAACCACATTTATATGCTCATATTTGTATGGTTGAAATTCAGTTCATTATTTCTGAATTTTTTCCACTTCACCTTTCAAAATCTACTGTATCCATCCAACTCAATTGATTTATAAACTTTTTCAGATTAATTTGCATCTTCTATTTCAAAAAAATAAAAAATAAAAAAGTTAATGGCATCTTCCAAATCCTTCCAACACATCCTTAATCAAATGCCAAAAGTTTCAATTGTAATTTTGATTATAGAACAACATAAAATTCTAGTTGGTAACCACTATTAAGAGGTGTTTCACAAAGTGGTTCTTTCAATTGTAACTTTTAATTATCATGTTCCTTTCGACTTTTCAAATATTAACCGGTCGTAGTCTTTCAACTTTCATTTTTTAAGCAGTTGGTTTTACTTTTAAAAAGGATCAACCCCATTGGTTTAAAATTAAAAGTTTAAAGACCCACTATTAACTTGGAAAGTTGGAAGAACCACAAACTAGTTAATTTGAACAATTTATGGATAAACGAATGACAAAAACGGCCGGATGACTTGAAAACCAGTTAAATTTAAGTTTAAGACCCATGTTTAGTTAAATGATGTAGTATTAACTGATTGGATTAATTAAAGCTATAACTAGTTATTACAACATTGGCTTATATATAAGGGAAAGGATATTTGGTGGTAATTAATTGTTGCCTGGTTAAGCTGGATTATAATAAATTTCTTTTCTCAAAAAATTAATTTGAAAAGTTATTGAACAGTTTTTTAAAATTTTAGCATTTTAAAGTTTACAAAATAAAATTAATCAAAAATTTATATCAATCTAAAACCAAGTCAATACTTTACCAATAGGGCTTTTAAACCCTCGATTATTAAACAAAATTAGTCACGCAATATTGAAAATATAACAATTCTAATCTCACCACAAATATTACATGTTCACTTTCACAGAATACTGATTGTTCAAATTAAATTATATAAAATTTTAATACTATTTTAGTCTCCTTATTTTATTTGTTTTTTATCTTAATTGTTCACTATATTATACATAAATAAAAATAAAATTGGTTCAACATTTAGGGTACCATGAACTTTTTGGCACAAACATCTAATTTTTTTTTCTTTTTTTATTTTTTATTTTTGAAGGATAAGATTTTGTTGTCCAAAAAAAAAATATTTATACTTATTTTATACATGAAATTTTTCTTTCTTTTTTTTTTTTTTTTTCATAATTATATTGGAAATTTCTTTTTAACTTTTTTTTTTTTAAAATGGAATCCCAATTTGCCGAATTTGTTGAAAAGGATAATTTTGTAAACTCACATTTTGTTATTTTCTTATAATTTGTCCCCAACATCATCTATAATCCTAAATACATTTACAAAATGCGATGGATCGGGAGAAAACAATAAATTAACGAAACGTTTGTTAAATATGCTGTTTCTGATCCTCAAATAATAATTTACAAATATTCTATTTCATATTCACATTTTTATATTGGTTCAACTTAATAAGGTTTTATTCAAATTATTTATACTTTTTTTTTTAAATGTTACTGGCCATATATCTATATTTTACTTGAAACTCAAGGAACCAAAACGCTCCACCGGGAGCGAACTCACAACCTTCCAAATTGAAAGTCCAACCCGGTACCATTGGAACCACATATCTGGTCAAATTATTATACTTATTTTTAAATAATTAATTAAGATATTAATATATATATATCTATTATTATATATATAATTATATATAATATATATATATATATATATATATATATATAACACACCACACACACACTTAAAATACAGAAACAAAATAAAATTATTTAAAAAAATATTAAACATATACAAAATGGGTAATTACATCCAGGAAAAAATAATATTTAGCAGTGTAAAACGATATTATATTATTTTTTTCTATATATTTTTCTCTTCTATTCATAAGCTATTATTTTACATAATCTTGAGGTAATATGTTCAAATGTATAAAAGCCCACCAAAAGAGCATCATATTTATATTGTAAAACATATTTGTTTTTTTTTAGCTCAAAAGTATAAAACAGACCACAATTATATTTTACGATTTACCATAACCACCCTATTCACCGAGACATTGGAAATGAAAAATTGTTTTTCAAACCTCCAACTACATGCACTATCCCATGGTTGGTCAAAGTCGCTATACAACATGTGTGCAGTGCCTATATATATATATATATAAAACTGATAAAGTTGTGGAATAATTATTTAATATATTGGATAAAGTCGTCAACATTGTTAAACTAACGTGTGAAAAAATAGTACCACTATGTAGCAATGTTGAGCTAAACATGTTATGAAATAGTGACGTACGTAATATTGCAATATAAAGATTTACTGGGTCATCTTTTGAATTTTTATGGTCCCATGAATCCGTGATAAATAAATGAGTACCTACAAAATCATAATCATGCTTAAATTAATTAGGAAGAGAAAGTGAAAATTAAATTGCAACTATAGTAATTAAAGAAATTAGGGAGAAAGTTGTAAAATTAATGGAGGAAGGAAGAATTTCTACTCTCAAAATGTTGAATTCTCAAGCTCAAGGGTCCCCACATCCCAACTCGACAGAGCATTTGGGAGAATGTAAATCACGGTAACTCAATAGCTCAGCAAACATGACCAAATGTTAGTGCACATAAGGGATCTACTAACTTTGGGCATAATACCACACTATCGCTGTCGATGTTCGAACCCTTGATTCTCTTTTTTCAAATACTACCTAATACTGAACCAGTGAGCTAAGTCCGTGCGGGCAAGGAAGGAAGAATCATGCCCTCTTCAATGGTTGTGCTTGATTTGGAGGAAAAAACTAATGAGTTTTAGGCAATATAAAAAGAGCGGAATGTGGCTTAATTGCATTTTTTTTTTTTTAATTTCTTAAGCACCTATGTTAAAAATAGATATTGAACCATCTAAAATTGAAGTCATGTGCTCTTGAACATTATGCAGGACTAAAAACCGACCTTGAATATTTATTATTTATTATCCAAAAAATCGTTAGTATAACATTTTATTTTTAATTAAAATAAATCAACCAAAGAAAAATCTATTCCAGTTATAATATATGTGGGTTTTTGACTGAAATAGGAATGGGGCTAGAGTGATTGACAAGAATGGGAATGAATTTTTTTTTTGACAAAACGGAAAAACCGAATTTGGGAAACACGATTGGGCTGAAAACCGCATTTCCCAAACTCGATTTTATTTAATGCCAATGTCAACTACAACCGCATTTCTCAAATGCGGCTGTAGTATAATATACCACAACCGCATTTCCCAAAGGCGGATTTGCTACTGGCGGGTCGCGTCAGTCGTATATGACTGACGTGACCGGTCACTGCTTGATGTGACCGGTCACTTCTTGATGTGCCGGTCACGTCAGTCATATTTATTTTAATGCAAGATCCACCATTGTTATTCAGTCTCTGATTTTTTTTAAGTGATCAAAAGAAAAATAACTATTCTACTAGAAAAAATTATTTCTAATCATTGGACAATGCTTGGTTTCTAGAAATAAAAAAAAAATGAATCATCTTATAAATGATTTTTTCAATAGAATTAACCATTAAAAAAAATAAAAATAAAATAAAACACTAACTTGTTATGGGTTGGCCCAGTTTATGACCAACTAGTTACTAATTAATGTACAGCTTTTATTAATGTGTCAAGTTAATATTTAAGAGATAAATTCAAAAAAAAAAAAGAAAAGTAATAATATATATATATATACATATATTATATATATTATCTTATATAATATAAAATATATTAATATATTATAATATATATATTATTATATATTCACTTGGTGATCTTTTATTTGTATCTATCAAAACAAACAGTACATTTTCCACCATTAGGACCAATAAAAAAATAAAAATTGAAAACGGAATATTTCAATAATAATATTCTACCTATTAAGTAAAAGTAAATTGTCAAGCACCTTGTTTCAGATGACATATAGTGACTTTTATAAGGTCATGAGATCGAGTCTCAAGTAGAGGTGTTGTTGACTATAATGTAAAAAAGCATTCATATTCTAAAATATTTTAATTGACCGCAAATAAAAAATGATCCATAATTGACTAAAATATATGAAAAAAATTGTTAGATTCATTGTATTTTAATTAAAAAATGAAATGGAAATTAAAAATTGGACGAAAATATTTCAATAATAATATTTACATCATCAATAGTAAATGCATACTTTAAACAACATTAAAGGTAAATTAAAAATTAGAACGAAAATAATTTTCAATAAATAAAAATATTTTACATCATCAATTAAAAATGGAATGGAATTAGTATTTTCATATTCTTATTTTGTATAAGACTGAAAAATATATATATATGATATTATTTATAATTTATTATTTTTATTACTGATTATTCTACCATTGTATATTTTCACCCACGAGTCACCATTCCTGATGGACTGAAGGTGGTTAGCTCTAGACGAAAGTGAACAAGATTGTGTTGTTACTTCAATGTTGTTCTACAAAGATGTTTCAATAATGTGTAAATACAATCAGTGATATTATGTTTTTTTTTTTTTAATGAAAAATTGCTATATATCTAGACAAAAAATATATTTTCCATATGAATGAATTAGGATTTCCAATTCATTCTTATAACTGAGTTGCTAGAGAACGAGTAGATTTTGCCTAATTTAAAAAATACTTGAACAATGATAATTAATAAAATCTCCAAAATTACAGTACCGCATGCGTACATCTACACATTAGCTATTAATTTGAGCAATTATTTGCTCGAAATTAAGCAATGAAACATAAAAACACATAAATGATCCAAACTATATCTTCAATTACACTATATAATATTGATGTTCTAATTTAAATAATTATATATATCGATCCAAATATTCTTAATATATTACAACAAAATTCATTCCGCGCATCGCACGGATGAAAATTCTAGTACGATATAAAATTTAAAATACTTAGAATAAAAAAACTACATAAAACGCAAATAATGTTTTTATGTTGAATAATAATAATAATAAAATAATAATTACATAATAATAATAATAATAATATATATATATCATAATAATAATAACATCTGTGGACTTTAGCGTAGTTGGTTCGTGGTGTGAACTTAAAGATCATGACGGGAGCAACTGTGTGTTGATTGTCCTAGAGGGGTCCGGACCCGACGGTGGGGCAGGCTGGACACCCTGCCCAGGCCCATCTCTAGAGGGGGGCCCGGCCATAAGCCATAAGATATTATAATATATGGGATTCAATATTTGACTCCACCGATCGGTTGTATAGATGTTATACACCGGCGGGTGAATGAGTAGATGGACACATCATTAAAAACTTAAAATCAATTACTAATTTGAGTCCTTTTTAGCAAATAAACTGAGATTTGTATTTTTTAAGAAAATTCTTTTATTTTCTAATTAACAAAAATTATATCATATAATTATATTTATATATATATATTATATATTAATTTCATATATTACTTTATATATATTTATATATAAATTGTTGA
The DNA here is from genome assembly GCA_009835305.1 of Ipomoea purpurea. Classification (NCBI taxonomy): domain Eukaryota; kingdom Viridiplantae; phylum Streptophyta; class Magnoliopsida; order Solanales; family Convolvulaceae; genus Ipomoea; species Ipomoea purpurea. The sequence goes on from VALG01006652.1 coordinate 19,454, forward strand.
AAATTTTCTAATCTTATTAATTTTTCATTTTTCTAGTATTTAATTTAAACTTTTTTAGGTTTTTCAGACAATTATTTAAAAGAAGGCTAAGGACTCTTTGTGTTGAAAAAAAATATTCTCGCCTTTGCGCGCTATTGCGAAATGATTTTTGGTATTATAGTCCCACCCCGAGATGCCTTGTATACATAACAGTGTCTGGATTAAATCCA
>VALG01006653.1:0-11043 GCA_009835305.1 Ipomoea purpurea
ATAATAGTTTATATAACTGACCGGTCTCTACCAGCCTGGTTAACAGTTGGGATGGTTCTCAACCCATTCAACTGCCCGTATAGTGGACCTCAGTCCTATATAATTTATATACCTGACCGGTCTCTACCAGCCTGGTTAACAGTCGGTATGGTTCTCAACCCATCCGACTGCCGTATAGCCCAATTGATCGCAACCAAATCGGGGTAACATGCACACATAACACTGTAGCAAAGCACATGCAACCCACATTAGCACATTGGAAGGGGAAGAAACGTATAACAAAACCTATGCGTGATCCTTCACATACTAAGGATAATCCTAAGGGGTTCATGCTTCTTCACCTAGGTTAACGGGATACCATTAGCAAACTGCACATATATAAGACTCATACGACCTACGAATGGTACCCGAACATTAAACTAGACATAGGCAAGATAGAGGTCCATTAGGACACCACGGGGGTCGGGGAACATCAAACAGGGAAGCCGAAATCCCGGGTTGGGTATTTCCAGCAGGTAGCCAGTGGGTGAGGGTTCACCGCCGGCGTGTACTGTTCCGGGCAGCGGGTGCCTGGCGCAGTTGCCCGCCCGCCGGCTGCCTGCTGCCGAGCTGCCCTTCTTGGCCGCGGGTAGGTGGCGGGTCCCTACCCACCTATCCCCACTGACTCTTTCTCACCAAAAAAACACCCCGGGAACCTTTGTGGAACCTGAAACCATGCTTAGACACTTTCAAACGCAATCGACAACAATTCGTACACATTTAACGGATCACAATCAGAAACATACGGCACATTATCCTATCATGCTTTTTTAAACATAATTAACACCCAAACATGTGAATTCCCACCAATAACCAAAAATAGTATCATACGATACAACCTAGGGTTCTAATCACTTTTAGGTCACAAAGAACAAATTCATCTTCTAATACCAAGATTCGGTAAGAATACACATAAACATCAAGAACAACATCAATTATCAAGAACATCATGTAATCATCAAGAATCATAACATCAAGAACAACAAGAACACCATAATTATCAAGAACTCTCATCATCAAGATCATCAATGGAATTATCAAATCAATCACCAATAATAATATCATAAATCATTAATACACAATAACATGGGGAAATCCTAAGGGGGGAATCATAGCTATGAAAATAGGTTTTGTTGAGAATGGGTTACCTCTTAGCCTTAATTAATTCCTTGGCTATGAAGGGTCTTTCTTTAAGCTTTCTTGCTTTCTTGATTTCTCCTAAGGGAATTCTTGGAACTCTTTGGGTGGTGAGAGATTATTGTGGGTGGGAATTCTAGGTGCCTTTCTAAGTACCCTATTTATATATACCTTTAGGTCTAATTTCTAGGACTAGGGTTTGGGTTTAGGAGATCGGGGGCCGTGGACTATGGGGCTTCTTCCTAATTTTAATTATTTTAATCTTTCTTTTTGGGTAATTGGTTAAACGATTAATAGTTTTTAGGGATCGTAACACGGTGTACACTTATATCTACTATTATGATACTAACGGTATTGGTGGGTTACCAAGCAATTATTCGTCTGACCGTGGCGTCGCCCCAATGTTTATCTTTGTATCTTTTCAGGTGGATGAGTAGTCGAGCGCGATGTCTAGAGCCTGCGTAGATTAGCACCTGTATCTTTGACTTGTGTTGTTGAGGCGCTGCTGCGCCAATGGTTTTAGGACTGTTGTAGTGATGTTTGGGATATATCTTACACTTGCAGATTGTTGCCTTAGTGTTACCTAGTGTGGTATACGTGACATAACACCCCATTTTGGATTTTCTTATATCCAGTTTCTGTTTATCTTCCGCTGTGCTAGTTTTGTTGTTAAATCTGCATGTGTTAACAATTGTTTTTAGGAATTGTTTTGGGGGGGTGTAACACATAACAATTTCAAGTTTCCATGGATTTAGGTACAATAAAGGGCAAGTAAAGGCATAACTGGTGTCCGTTGTTTTCACGAATAATCAAAGGATTCGAAGTAGGAGTTTCAACAAATAGGAATATCAAAAGACTGAGGTTGAAAGGCGAAATGATATTTTAAACAGAGGCAAAGGGCTCACAAGGAATTTCGGTATACTTACCTTGCATCAAGGATTACCCAATACGCGTCGTTCCACCGATACTTCACTTCCTTGCATCAATAGGCATCCTAGTTCTCTTCCCTTTTTTGTTGTAGTTGTAACATGTAGTCACTGAGATAACGTAGCTTACCAGGAGTTGCACGCCACTTGCTCGAATCGGGGATTGTGGTAACCGACCCAAGTGTGAGTAAAGTAGTATATCTTCTTCGATTAGCTTCATGTCCAGATGCTACACCATTATCTTAACATACTTTGCTTTTAACAGACATTCAAAGTCTTCCTTCTCTTAGTTCCCTATTTATACATCTAAGGGTCTTATTTAGGATCTAATCCTTTTAGGACTAGGGGTTGGGTTTAGAGAATGAGGCCCCACGGACTATGGTGGGCCTTTTCCCTAATTGATTATTGTAATTTAATTCTTTCTCTTGGGAAATTGGTTAAATGATTAATCGGTTTTAGGGGCGTAACACGGGGTGTTACACTCCATATACTGTACCCCGCGGGTGGACACGAGTAGGGCCCTACCCGCGTTCCGCCCGCAGATACACTACCCACCGACCTTGTTCCCTGCAGGTAGGCGGCTTGGTGGACCCTCACCTGCCGTTCCGCCGGGTAAGTAAACTTGTACTGTACCAAAATATCCTCGATATTCAACTCCAAGGTCAAAATCAAGTCCAAAAACATGCCAAACTCACCAAATACAAAAAATGACTTGAATCAAAGGAATACCAAGCAATGGCATAAAAGAACCCTAAACCATCAGTCTAGATATGCATTTCACAAGACAATGCATAACACTCACATTTCATAGAAAAATCACATGTAGAATCCAACAAATCATCATATAGGTAGAAAAATAGATTTTGTAGAGCATGTGTTTACCTCTTGTAGACAAAAAACCTTCACTTACACTTCACCAAGCTCCTAATAAGGCTCACCTTCCAAACGCACTTCAATAACACCAAAAGATCATAAAGATTCTATCTTTAAGAAAAGACACCTTAAAAAACACTAAAAACACAAGATGAACATAGATCTCACCCTCCTAGATGCCCAAATGTATGAAAGGTAGAATCTTGGAGACAACTCTTGAAGATTTGACAAAGCTTCAACTTGGCTTAGAAGAAAAGCTATCTACCTTTTTAGAGAGAAGATAGAGCTAAAGTTTGGAAAGTGTAAGTAGAGAAATGATGAGTGTCTACTAGGTTAGTTCACATTAATAACACAAGGTGAAAAGTCATGATACCCTTACTAACATGAAAGAGGTGTAAGGGAACAAGGGAATTCCTTACAAAGCTTAAGTACAAACCTTGACTTTGGGGTTGACTAGTCAATTACTAGTCACCGACTATTGAATTTTCAGGATTTTTAGGAATTAAAGTACCAATTGAATTAGGATTAATTACTTAATTAATCCTTTAGTCGATTTTGGATTACGGGGTGTCACAAAAACCTTCACAGAACAAACTCAGGGACCTGGGGCGGGACTCCTCATGGTCCGCCCCATGAGCCCCGTTATTCCATCGGGACTAGGGCGGCGCCCTCCTTCTAGGGCCATGCCCTAGTCCCGTGTGACCACGGCTCTAGCCTGCGGCCCTCCTGAGGGCCACGCTTGGGCCGCTGGTCTGATCTAGTGCACCCTATGTGTGCACCAGAAGGCTTTTTCATCTGCAATCTTAATCCAAACAAGTCCAAAACATTCTCAACAACTCACAAACAAATACTAAATCACTTCTAAGCGTAAACACAACAAAATCTCATAGTTTATACTCATTTATACTCAATAACAAGGCTTCACAAAACCAAATTTCAAGAAGGAATCCAATGAGGTTATACCTCTTATAGCCTCTTCTTGCTTGAATCTCAGCCTCTCTCTACTCATACACCATCCATTCACCACTAGACATGTCAAACAACAACACAAGCCATGCCTAAAAACTCAGACATGAGGAAAGGAACCTTATGATGGAAAATGAACGGAGGAAAGGAATGCAAAATGTGACACCCCGTAATCCAAAATTCAATTAAAGGATTAATTAAGTAATTAATCCTCAACCAATTGGTTATTTAATAACTTAAATTCGTGAAATTCAATAGTCGGGGACTAGTAATTGACTAGTCAACCCCAAAGTGAAGTGTTGTACCTAAAGCTTTGTGAATAGTTCCCTTGTTCCCTTACACATTTCATCTTAGTAAGGGTAAATAAGAGATACATTTCATTTGTCTCAAACACTCTCCAAAAATCATAAGTTCTCCCTTCTCTCTAAAAGCTAGATAGCTTTCTCCCAAGCCAAATCTAGGGCTACCAAGATCTTTCAAAGGTGAAATCTTTATGATGTTTTGGTGTGTTCTTGAAGTGGGTGTGGAAAGGGGACCTTGATATGAGAATGTGGAGTGTTGTAAGTGAAGGATAAGTCTTCAGGAGGTAACCCATGCTCTACTAAATCTATTTTGCTTACCTATATGATGATTTTGTTGGATTCTACATGTGATTTTGCTATGAAATGTGAGTGTTTATGCATTGTCTTGTGAAAATGCATATCTAGAGCTTGTGATTAGGGTTCATTTATGCCATTGCTTGGTTATTCCTTTGATTCATGTCATTCTGTTGTATTTGTGAGATTTGGCATGTTTTGGACTTGAATTTGAGATTGTGTTGAAAAATCCGCGAAGGGATTATTTTTGTACAGGGTGTGTACCCGCGGGCAGAACGGCGGGCAGAGCTCAACCCGCGCCCCACACGCGGGGTACATGGCATTGTGGAAATGGTTCCCGCGGGCGGAACCACGGGTGGGGTCCACTCGTGGGCCCACCCGCGGGGAACAATATGTTGGTGTTTTGGGGATTTGTTCCCTGTGATTCTTTTGACTCGGTATTTGGTCTTTTAACTTCCCGATGTTCTTTTGTGGAACTATTTGAGCGTCTTCTTGATGTTTTGTATGTCTAGAACTATATGGTAGGATTCCTTGTAGGTTTTGGTCTTGTATCGTGCTAAGTGTTCAACATTGTGATTCGTTGAACCGTGATGAGTCTTGTGTGTTCTTCAGAACTACGTTTGGTTTACCCGTTTGATAATCATGCTAGTTCGGTGTTTAAATGCTAGCTTGTGTGTTTTGTCCTTTCTAATGTTTATGATGACTTGTGTTAATCATCGTTTTTGTTGGATTGTGATACATTCCCTGATTGAGTGTGGTTTTCATATCTTCATTGTAATCCGTTGATTGATTCCTATTGTGGTGTGGTGGTGTAGGTGGTTGTACCTGGATTGCACAATTAATTGGTATGCGACGTTACACCAACCGGTACGGCACGTGCGTCGTTCTAACAGGTGGCCGCGATAGCAGATTATGGAATTTGGTGACCCTTTTGATATAAGGTTCACATATTTGATTCTTAGGATAAACATGTGTATATCCAGGCATGTGTTCCATGGTGTGATCAGGTATACCTCGTAGTACTATGAAATCAGGTGGTATTGTTGGAGACTGTCGAGAGAGGGGACGATGGTCACTCAGAGGAATAAGTAGACTTGGATGTAACACGGGGTCTGATTGTAAAGGTGTGAACTAGACTATAAGTTTGGAATAGGCCATAAGGTTGGAACCGGGCATTAAGGAAGGCATATCAATTCGTGATGGGTGATGTCATGGAAGGCTTTGTGTAGCCGTGTTGTGCGTAATTATCTATTTGTGACATGTGTTGTCACAAAGGCATGTGTATGCCTAAGGCATTGTGTTTCCGATGTTGTGTCCGTACTCTCTTGTGTTATGCATGATCGAGTGTTAGTCTACTGTTGATGGTAAGAATATTCCTTGGGAGCGTTCTGTGAAGTCAGTATATTATCTCTTGTTGTACTATAGGGATGTGTCCCTCTGTCTTTTGTGCGATCTTATCAGATCTTGTGCTTCGACTTCACTGCTTTGGTTTTGAAATGATATATATATAATCCTCATCTATGTATGATATTTCACATGTAACTGGTGAGGTAACAGCATCATCGCTGACCGGCGTCGTCCCATGTATTTATGTGCTTCTTTCAGGTTGTTGAGATATATGAGAGCGCCCAGGTCTAGAGACTGTTAGCATAGATCCCTTGAACTTGAGATGTTTTGGCCTGTGTGCCGGATGTTAGACTTTAGTTCCTCTTGTCTTTGACTTCGTATATCGGATAGGGATTTGTTGCAGATGTTTAAACGCCTGAATGTGTGTTCACCTTTGGGTTGGGTGTGGAAATAACAACCCCTAATACTCCTATTTAATCCATGTTTAGTCTTCCCGCTATGATTTATTGTGGCTAGTTAATACTGCATAGATTAAGGTTTAAATTTGGCATGGAAATCAGGGGTGTTACAGTTGGTACTAGAGCCTAGGTTTGAGCGTAGGTTGCTAGAGTCTAGACTTCTAAGTGGCTAATTGTGGTTTGAGACCTTAAGGTGATCATAAGAATCTAAGTGTTTAGGCTTAGGATGCTAGAATGCGCAATGAGCTGGGCGTTGTTTATAGTGCATGCTTGATTGTTGTCTTGTTGGTAACCGTGTTGTTGTTGTAGAAGTTTGCGATGCCTCCCCGTCAGCGTACCGCGATGTTCGGAGATACGGGTGAAGTGGTTAAGAAACCTAGGACGGCTGGAATTAGTAACACTTCTGTTGTGATCGAGCAGTGGATCCGGAGTGGCACGTCCACTCGAGTAAGCCCCAGCACAGCTACCTTGCCAACATCTCGGGATTTAAGAGGAAGTGGGGAGATAGAGATCTAGTGTCCGGCGGAAGAATCACCTCAAGAGAAGACCCTCATCCAAAGTGAAGCTCGGGCGGGTGACAATGACGTGGTGATCGGAACTTTTCTCATGCAATCCGTCCCAGCGATAATCCTATTTGATTATGGAGCGTCTAATTCGTTTGTAGCTCCTGAGCTCGTGAAGAAGTTGGGCTTAACCAGAGGCATCGGAGTGAAGTTAAATGTTAAGGTGGCATCTGGAGAGGTTAGGACCTACGATAGACTCTTCAAAGGCGTCAAGATAAACATCAGTGGAGAGGAGTTTCCCAGCGACTTAATCCAGTATGATTTGGATGGGATAATTGTGGTCCTAGGCATGGACTGGTTGGGACGGTTCGGAGCTCAAATCTTGTGTAATGAGCAAAAAGTGGTCTTGCGAGGGCCCAGCGGAAAGAGAGTGTCGTACCGAGGGTCAAAAGAGGAACTAGGAATCAAGTTAGTATCGATGCTGAAGATGAAAAAGTACGTGGAGAAGGGCCATGAGATCTTTTTGTGCTCCGTTGAGAATCTAAAAGCGAAAGGGGATGCGGCTCAGACCATACCTGTTGTATGTGAATTCCTTGATGTCTTTCTTGAGGAGATTCCAGGTATGCCTCCTCCGAGAGAAGTGGAATTCTCGGTGGATCTCTTACCGGGTACGGCGCCTATATCCAAAGCTCCTTATCGGTTAGCACCAAAGGAAATGCAGGAGTTGAAGACCCAGCTACTAGAGTTGTTAGACAAAGGCTACATCCAGCCGAGCACGTCGCCGTGGGGAGCTCCGGTGCTGTTTGTGATGAAGAAAGATGGGAGCATGAGGTTGTGCATTGACTACCGCGAGCTGAACCAAGTCACTATCAAGAACAAGTATCCCCTACCATGAATTGACGATTTATTTGATCAACTCTGAGGCGCCAGGGTGTTTTCCAAGATTGAGTTAAGATCGGGATATCATTAGTTAAAGGTGGTAGATAGGCACATTCCTAAGACCGCATTTAGGACGCGATATGGCCATTACGAGTTCACGGTGATGTCGTTCGGGTTGACAAACGCCCCCGCAGTATTTATAGATCTGATTAACCGAGTTTTCAAGCCTCATCTCGACGATTTCGTGATCGTGTTCATCGACGACATCCTCGTGTATTCTAGGGATAAGGAAGAGCATGTAGGGCATCTTCGGACAGTACTCCAGATTCTAAGAGAAAAACAGTTACACGCCAAGCTTTCGAAGTGAGAATTTTGGAAGGATAGTGTGGCATTCTTGGGGCAAGTGATCGATAGTAAGGGTATCTCGGTGGATCCGGATAAGATATGGGTGGTGAAGGAATGGACTGTGCCGACATCGGTGGCGGAAGTGAGAAGCTTTCTTGGTTTAGCAGGCTATCACCGAAGGTTTGTGTTGGATTTCGCTAAAGTGGCTCAACCCATGACTAGGTTATTGAGGAAGGAAGTGCCTTTCCTTTGGGATCAATCTTGTGAGCTAGCATTTCGGGAATTGAAAGAGAGACTTACGATCGCACCAGTTTTAATCTTGTCATCCTGGACAGAAGGGTTTGAAGTGTACATCGATGCATCCAAGAAAGAATTAGGTTGTATGTTGATGCAAAACGGGAGGGTAATCGCTTACGCCTCGCGTCAACTTAAAGTACAATAGGAGAATTATCCCACGCATGATTTAGAGTTGGCAGCCGTAGTGTTCGCCTTGAAGATTTGGAGGCATTATTTCTATGGAGTGCGTTGCAACATCTTCACGGATCACAAGAGTCTTAAATATATCTTCACACAAAAGGATCTTAATATGCGTCAAAGAAGGTGGTTAGAACTCATCAAGGACTATGAGATGGACATCCAGTATCACGAGGGAAAAGCCAACGTGGTGGCTGACGCTTTAAGCAGGAAGTCTAAACATGCCATTAGTTCCATTTGGGTAGTGGCTGACGAGCTTTGCAAGGAGTTTCAACGGATGAACCTAGAAGTGGTGGAGCAAGGCGGTGTTGGGTCGGAAGTCCGTCTTTAGAACTTAAGGGTCGTACCTACACTTTCGGAGGATATCAATGAGGAGCAACTAAGAGATGCAAGCATATTGAGGGCAAGGGATGATCTGACCAAAGGAAGAGGGGGACCGTTTGAGTTGTCTACGGATGGAGAGTTGAGGTACAAGGGCCGTTTGTGTATACCTGCATCATGCGATCTGTTGAAGCGTCAGATTTTGGAAGAAGGCCATAATACACCCTACTCGGTTCACCCCGAAGGCGACAAGTTATACAAGGATGTGAAAAGTCTCTTTTGGTGGCCTAATATGAAGAAGGAGGTAGCGGAGTTTGTGGGAAGATGCTTAAATTGTCAAAAGGTTAAAGTGGAGCGTTGTAGGATCAAGGGATTAGTTCAGCCGTTGGAAGTTCCACAAGGAAAGTGGGATTCTATATCCATGGATTTCGTGGGAGGTCTACCGGTGACCCGCACTGGCAAGGACAAGATTTGGGTGATAGTTGACCGGTTGACTAAGACTGCTCACCTTATCGCGATGAAGGAAACGTGGACGATGACGCAGTTGGCCCAAGCCTATGTTAATCTGGTGGTGAAGTATCATGGGGTTCAGAGGGATATCGTCTCGATCGGAATCCAAGATTCTTGTCTCAGTTTTGGAAGTCCTTACAAGCAACTCTTGGGACCAAATTAAATCTCAGTACCGCCTTCCATCCGGCCATAGACGGACAAACAGAGAGGACCATGCAGACTATCGAGGATATGTTGAGAGCTTGTATGCTTGATTTTCAAGGGTCATGGGAGGATCATTTGGATTTAATCGAGTTTTCCTACAACAACAGTTTTCATTCGAGCATACGCATAGCACCTTATGAAGCCCTCTACGGTCAAAAGTGTCGCAGTCCGCTATGTTAGGAGAATCTGGTCAATCCGGTAGTGTTGGGTCCGCAATAGTTGCTTGATACAGCTAAGAAAATTAAGCAGATTCAGTAAAGGATGAAAGCGGCTCAAGATTGCCAAAAGTCCTACGCCGACTTGGCTAGAAGGCAAGTAGAGTTCGCGGTTGGAGATAAAGTTTGGTTGAAGGTATCCCCCACCCGGGGAGTGATGTGGTTTGGAAGAAAATGGAAGTTGAGCCCCAGGTTTATCGGTCCATATGAAATCCTTGAGAGGATTGGGAGTTTAGCTTACTAGTTAGTGCTACCCATGGAGTTGGAGCGGGTACACAATGTGTTCCACGTGTCACAGCTTAAGAAATATGTTCACGACCCGACACATGTTTAACCACCGAAGGTGATTCCGTTAGACGATGACATGTCCTACGAAGAGAGTCCGCTCACGATTCTGGATTCCAAGACCCGGGAAACGTGTAGGAAGTCCGTGAAGATGGTGAAGGATTAGTGGACACATAACGGTGTAGAGGAAGCGACTTGGGATCTGGAGTCAAGCATGAGGGAGCGTTATCCAGAGTTGTTATCGTCAGGTACCTTGTTTTGACGTTTTCTAGTTGCTTGTCGTTGCCTTGTGTGCTTGTTCTTGCCAGTTTGTTTAGTGGAGTAGTTAGTTTTGTGGTTGGTGCTTTGAGATAGTTGTTTAAGATCTAAGGTGTTGGTTAGAAGTTGATAGGTGTGGTTGGTTTAGAGTTTGATATGCTCTTTATCCCTGTTGGTTATATCCTTCAATCCTTGCAATGATATGACTTCTTACTTGTTTTTTATGCCTTTTGAATCCTTTGAGTTTTGATCAAAAGATGATGTTTTTGACACTCTTGTCACATTTCTATTCCATTTCATCGTTTGTTTTAATTCGTCGTACCTAAGCTTCGCGGACGAAGCTTCTTTAAAGGGGGGGAGGATGTGACACCCCGTAATCCAAAATTCAATTAAAGGATTAATGTAAGTAATTAATCCTCAACCAATTGATAATTTTAATTACTTAAATTCCTGAAATTCAATAAATCGGGGACTAGTAAATTGACTAGTCAACCCAAAGTCAAGTGTTGTACCCTAAAGCTTTGTGAATAGTTCCCTTGTTCCCTTACACAATTTCATCTTATGTATGGTAAATAAGACAATTCCATTGCAATAGTTCTTCCAAGCTAACCTAAGAGATACATTTCATTTCTCCTCAAACCAACCTCTCCAAAAATCATAAGCTCTCCCTTTCTCTCTAAGCTAGATAGCTTGTCTCTCCAAGCCAA
>VALG01006654.1:0-14467 GCA_009835305.1 Ipomoea purpurea
GCAAAACCTATGCATTACGAATGGAGCTATGACAATGGATGCTGGCAATAAGATTACCTTTGATGGACCCCAACAGCCTCTTCTCAATAGCAAGTTTGGTCGATGTTTCGCAGCAGGAGTGCCGGAGCTCACGTACGGAGGAGGTGAAGACGTTGAGTCGGTGGAGAATTTTATAAGGGATTTTATAAGGATAATAATTATTGGATAATAATTATTATAGTCGGTGGGAGAATTTTATAAGGATAATAATTATTATAGAGGTCAACTAAGTATAGGATTAACTTAACGGCAAACTAACGGTTAATTAAAAATTTTAACGGATGGACTAACGGTGTGTGGGCATTTAGGTCAATTTCGTTATAAAATTTTTAATTCGATCAATTTGTTGATTAATCTGAGCCATTCATTTGATTAAAATCTATGACGGACACATTTTACCCATTTTAGGCCTAACTCTCTGGGCTCTTATTAGTATAGTAGATATAGTAGATAGTAGATAAGCATCTCTAGTTCTCTTCGGATTTTCGTTCTGGTTTTTTAGTGTGTAGGGAAAAAACTACCACTACCAAATATCAAGCTTATAAGATAAAGAGTTCATATTACAACTAAGATCTCAGTCATATACACAACAAGACAAATCTAAAACTTCTTTACACCATAATCTTTTGCAAGATGAATCATTCTATGTTACCACCAGTAATCCAATTGCACATGAAAGCACACTATTAATTTTTTTTTTAAAAAAAAAAGTGAAGACAATGGTAATTCTACCAAAAAGAGAATTAAGAATAATTATAGAAATTTAAACAAAAAGTAGTGTTTAATTTATTTATACTATCGCTTTTAAACTACGTATTTAGACTAGCGTTATGCCGTTATTACAAAGTTACAAATATTTATTGTAGTGACAATTATAATCAATTTCTTATATATTATTTGCATTTATATACTTAAATTATTGTTTTAAATAAACAAATTCAACATTATATTTATTTACCTATGCATGAACGTCTCATATATAACATATATAACATTACATTGATATACTTTAAAATACTTATTTAAAAATAATATTGTGCATTATGTCATTCACGCAAAGTGCTTAAAAATTAGTAAATAAATAAATAAATAAATACCAATCAATAAAAATAGATTGTCATACAACTCATATTTGCGAACACTGCCAAACAGAACACTGCCAAAGGGATAGTGCACAATATCTTAATTTAAACAAAACCAAAAAACCCACTCCATATTCCAGAACAGACAGAAAAGTAAAGTAGAGAATTAAAGTAGATAATACATTGATTATTAAGGTTTACTACTAGTAATGGAAAACATAAACATTGTACTCCACGACAGCATCGCCAGTTTTGGGATCATATGTGTGAGTCTTCGCCTGAGCATAGCCGCGAGCAAATCGGAACACCACTTCCGCCCACCACCGGCATCTCTCTCACGCCGGAAAACACCTTGTTTCTGCCCACCACGCTCAGGCTGCTTCCGTTATACTTGCCTTCCACGAACACGAAGTTGAGAACCATCAACAACCTACTCCTCGTCGATTGCCGCCGAGGCGTATACCCCCTGTGCCCTTCCGAACAGCTTGGAGAGACGTCTGGGCCGGCGGTCAAGGGGTCGTCGATCATGGCCATCAACCCGAACCCGGTGGCGGACTTGTTGGTGGCGGCGCCTGGGCTATCTTGGACGGCGGTGGGGTTCTTGCCGCTGACTATGTCGTGGAAGAAGAAGCGGAGGTGGCTTAGCTTCTCTGTTTTCAGTCCCATAGCTTTCTTTGAGAGTTTTGTTGCGAATTCTTGGAGAGTTTACTGGGAAAAGATTTGAGCACAGAGGAGAAAGAGGAGATGAAGAGGGAAGAAGTGAGTTTTTGGAAGGTTTTACCATTGTGTCTTGGAATTCATCACTTCCCACTTTCCCTGGCCTGCTAGTTATGTCTTCAACAAAGAGTGGAGTGGGTACACTTCAATTTATCTTTCTCTTCTTTCCTTAAATCCCCAACCCACGTCCCCATACCCTGGCCGACAACATCTCAAAGAGGATGTAAATTATAATAATTTACTTAGTGCACACAAGATTCGGAACTGTCTCACTTTGAGAAAAATATTCTCATACTAACCACTAGTGAGACTCGATCTCACCTAATTTTATTTTTGGAAACTTCACTCTTATTGATCAACTGAATTGTTCATATCAGCTCAAATTTATTTTTCTTGTCTACCCTTTTCCCTCGACCCACATTTTGACAAGACAAAATGATAAAATGATAAATTACAATAACTCATCAACTTATTAACGTGAAATGTTATGTCTAATGTCATCAAAGAACGATTATGTTAAAATTTAATTTTGTGTTTTTACTCATACAATCATTCACAAATTAAATTAAGCTCTCGGTGTGGGCTCAAGGTGAACCGCAGACAGCGGTGTGTTGTTTTGGTTGAATTGTACGTATTTTCAACACACTTTAACCTACCCTGCACCAATATATTTGTCGTGTTTGTGGCAGCACCGACTTCAAGAATCATAATGTTATTACATTGAAACAAGGATTTCAAGTAAAAAGTGAATCCCAACTTTAATTTGAAGGTGGACCATTTGAATGGTTACAAACTACTAATCCGTACAAATTTGCCGTGCTTTGATTATTTAAAACAAACAAAACAAAAAAAACTATTTTCATCTAAGGGTGTGTTTGGAAACCTGAAAAATGAGTTCTGGAAATCATTTTTCATGTTTCCAGTGTTGGGATGTGCCTGAAAAATCAAGTCAACGGAAGTCTTTTCCGTTGACTTTGGAAATAAACTTGTTCTGGAGGAAAAATGATTCTCCTTATTCTTTTCTGGGAAGTCAATTTTCCAACACTTTACACCAATATCACACCACCCAAACACTCACTACAACACCATAACCACACAAGCAACCTTACCACCAACACCTATATGCCCGCCACACACATCCAAAAAAAAAAAAAAAAAAATAAAAACCAAAACACATAGAACCAACCGAAAATAACCATATCACCCAACAACCAAAGCCACTTAACCACCACAACAACGAAACCACATCACCACGCAACCACTACCACCACCAACCACGCAACCATCGCCGCCGCCACCACCAGCCACCAAAACCGCCGCCGCCACCCAACCACATCCACCTAACCACCACCACCAGACAACGCCACCACACACCACCAACCTCATTCCGCCACCAAATATTATTATTATAATTATTATAATTATTATATGATTTATTTTATTAATATAATTATTATAATATATTATAAACGAATACACCCTACCACACACCACCAACCCACCAATACAAAAATATTTTGATACAATAACTATTAATTATTTTTGTTGAAAAAACTTAGCTATTTCTATTATATTTAAAATTCACCAATAAATAATTCATATCAATTATATTATTATTATTATATATATTATTCAATGCATGTTTAATAATCTATAAATAACATAATTAAAATGTTTAATATACAATTTTACACATTTTCCAGAAAATGAACCAAACACACAAACAGTTTTCCAGAATGCAAAACCAAACACTGGAAAGGAAAATGTTTCCGGAAAATGAACTCATTTCCAGAAAACATTTTCCAGAAGTCATTTTCCTGCTTTCCAAACGAGACCCTATTTGTACTATTGTCTTTCAATCAAATGAATTAGAGGCCAAAAGACCTTGTAATCATATAAAGTGACTATTCTAAATGGAAAGTCGTACATTTGACACTTTGCTTTCATATTTGTTAGCATGCAAGCATTAGATAGGTCACTTCTAATGCTATCCACGTTAAACTCAAGCATCAAGTAGCTATCCACTTTTAGGAAAGCACATATTTACCAACTTTACTAAACAATTAAGGTTCTGAATTGGTCTGTCCATGATGACCAAAACAACAACCTTCAGAAGAAGAAACATGTATTGAAGGTAATTAACCCAACCAAATTCGTCATCAAAGTGTTGATCTGGTAACTCTAAAGTTACAAATTTGATTTCCAACGTAATGACCTGTTGACTTTTTTAATTTGAACATGATATATATCATGAACAATCACTACTGGAAATTGTGAATTTCTGACTACCTGAAAGTGATCTTAAATCAAGTTGAAAGCAAAAAGTGGTCGGAAATAGCAACAAGGGTTTTTCCGGATACTAAAAGTGGTTGGAGACAAGGCTTTCAACTTGATTTAAGATCACTTTCAGGTGGTCGAAAATTTCATAATTTCCAGTAGTGAATCTAGGTTGGTTTACTTCATTTTGATCCTTTACAGCTTCACTCGACGTGATTATTCAGTGCACACCTTCATGTAGTGACAGCGGGTTTCCTCGTCACTAAACAAAAAAAAAAAAAAGAATGTATATGCATTATGCAGCTATAAAGTTGAAATATGAAATTCATGAGGACAACTCATTCTTAGGATATATATATATATATATATATATATATATATAAAAACTATAAGAAAAACCTTACCAAACCAGTTACAATCTTCTTCACAAGTACTATACGGCACAATATCTCAAGTTAAGCAAAGCCAAACAGCTAATTAATTAAGGTTAACTAATAATGGAAGACATAAACATTGTACTCCACAACAGCATTGCCTGTCTTGATATCAAGTGTGTGAGTCTTGGCCTGAGCGTAGCGCGGGCAAACCGGAACAGCCCACTCCCGCCGACGATCGGCAACTCCCTCACGCCGGAAAACACCTTGTTTCTGCCCACCACGCTCAGGCTGCTTCCGTTCATACTTGCCTTCCACAAACGCAAAGTTGACAACCATCAACAAGCAAACATCATCCATCGCCGCCGAGGCGTATATTCCTTGTGCCCTTCCGACCAGTTTGGAGGAGAGGTTCGGCCCGGCGGTCAGCGGGTCGTCCATCATGGCCATCAACCCAAAACGGGTGTCGGACTCGTTGGTCGTTGCGGCGCGGGCGATCGTGACGGCGGTGGGGTTTTCGCCGGTGATTGTGTCGTGGAAGAAGAAGTGGAGCTGGCTTAGCTTTTCTCTCCGGAGACCCACTGCTCTCTTTGAAACGAAAAAGGAGAAGATGATGAGGAGGTATGAACTGAGCTTTTGAAGGTTTTGGCCATGGTGCAGTGGTATTGGAGTATCTTGGCTTCAGAACAAGTCTAGCTGACTAAAGCTCCAAGAAAGATCGAATTGAAGTGTGGTGGGTACTTCAGTTTATACTTTCACAACTCATTAGGCTTTGCTTGGGCAATCATTTATAATTGGCAAAGTAACAAAAAATACATTTTTATATATTAAACTATATTATTTGAGTACTGAATATATATTATACAAAATAATGTATTTTTGGTACTTAAATAATATATTTTCTTTTAATACAATATACATTTTCAATATATTAAAAATACATTATTTATGTATAATGATTTATAATCATAACATATATTATGTACACCTACACCAAAGCTCGAACCTAAGACATTCCACATAAAGGGTTAACCAGATACTAGTGGACCACAAGTCACTTGATAGGCACTTTAATTATTAATTATGGAGAAGATATTTAATGTTTAAGTTAATATTTCGAGTGCATTTAGTTTCTTAATAATTTGAAATGGGACTGAAAAAGTTAATCCAATAATAATGATCGTTTAAAATCATACGGCATTCTAATTATTAATATATGGAGAAATAATTTTTTATATCTTTAATTATATTTCGAGTGGATTTAGTTTTTTAATAATTCGAAATGGAACTAAAAAAAAAATCAAAAATTGTGCTAACCGGGCCATCCCTATTTAGCTATTAATAGTCGGGTTGGCTAGTTTAACTCGATTTTTTAAAAAATAGTAATAATAAAATTAAAAGGCGTGATCGAGGATGTGGTTAAGTAGGATATGACAGTCAGATAATTAAAGAATTTTGTGTTAAGCATGCTTTACTTACAACAGTTACATGATTGGTGATCACTAGAAAGTAAGCATAATGCAACACTGAGATCCAACAGAAATGATAGAAGATGGGATAATCATGGGTTCTCAAAGACGAACTTGGCAGTTTTCAAGCTGCGAAGTGCACGGTTAAGCTCAGCATAGTATTTTCTCAATGCACGAAACAGAGGTTATAGTTGTTCATGAAGCTCTTAGTTGGTTGAAGATCAAAACCTTGATCGTGTCCAAGTGGAAACAGATGCCCTTTAAGTCGCTAATGGACTCACTCTAAGATTTTGATTTTTGCTTTTGATATGGTACTTTTGGCATATTAAAGACTTATGTAGTCACTTTTTCAAAGTTTAAGTCTCTTTTGCTAATTAAGTGATCCGCTTGCTTTGGATATTAAAGACTTATGCAGACTCACCCCACCTACCCTATTATATAGCCTTTGTGTTATATATACTTTATATATAATATATATTATATATATATATCTTATATGATATATATATATATTATATTATATATAGTACATGTTTTACATATAAATATTTGAAAACTGATAAAAGCAACTAATAGTTAAGTTGGACGAGTTGGCAAAGGCATGTTTGGATTTGGGAAACGTTTGGTTGTTTTGGATCCTTCTTCTCTTCAACATTAATTTCCCATCCCTTCCTTATTGTTTCTGCTTTCATTATGGCTCAATATAAAGGGTTTCTTTGAATTGCATCATCCAATCCCTTACTTTCAAACATAAGTGGTTTCTTTATAATGTGTTGAGATGTATAATTTATAATGTGTTTTGTTATTTGAATTTTTATTAAATGAATTATTGTTTCATATTTTGTCATGAATCATTTTTGTAAAGTTTTAATGTGTTTTATTTTTCATCTATATCCAACAATTTTATGACTAATATTTAAGTGTTTCATTGTTTCAAACTATAATGTTTTGACCTGGACAATTTTTTTTCTGGATCCGCCACTGCGACGTTATGTATCACTTTTTCAAAGTTTACATCTCTTTTGCTAAGTAATCCGCGAACTAGCCTGCCCATTTTACTATAGGAAATATGTTTCAATGGTTGATTGCCATGGAGTGGGTTTTTCAACCCTTTTTAAGAAAAAATAAAAAAATTGTAATGCTTTGACTTTGGATCTTTGTGAATGAAGTGTTTACTTTCAAAAAAAAAAAAAAAATCACACTTGTTTGGACAATCAGTGGGATTAGCGATTTGTGTCAACGGATAAACGTATGCTTGAATGTCTTCACATTATAACTTTGAATGCCAGCTTACTTGTATTAACTATTAAATGATAAATGAAATCGTATATATTCAGAAATCTCTATATAGAGGGTCATTACTGATTGGTTGAGACTAAAATAGGAGCACCCTATTTCAACCGACTTAAAGCAATAAATGAATACCACTTCAAATGTGATTTGTCTAACTTCAATTCTTTAAAAAAACGTCTTTTTTTTCTTGAAAAACATCAAATGTCACTTTTATCATTCAAAAATAAATAAATGTTGTGAATATTTTCTAAAAGAGAGAACATAAATACATATATGTGCCATGGTGCACCTGCCCCTCTCCGTGCCAACTATATTTACAAAGTATATACAAGATTAAATGAGAATATATAGGGTAGTTTTCAAAAAAAAAAAATAAAAAATGAGAACATGGTCTTCATGCAAAAAGTAAAAATTAATTTCAGTCATCCATTTTTTTAGTTTTCAAAACGTATAGATAATGTGTTTGATACTTTAGTTATTGATTTAAGCGGACTAATTTTATGGATTGATTCTCTATATATATTATTTTATGTGTTCACGGTCTTGAATAAATGTTTAGGCATATATATATATAATATATATATATATATACCATCAGAGTGTACGTGTTTGCAGCATGACAACAATCAAAGAGGAATTTTGCTCATTCAAGAAATTAATTAAACCACACTTCATTAATTAATTATTATATGCATGAATCTTTACAATTTCATGCATAGTGTTACGTATACATACATTGTTGAACTTAATTAAAATACATACAATAATCAAGAAAAATTAAAACAATAAAAATAACAATCAAGTACGCAAATTAAGGCCCATATGATATGATCGAGTTGCAATAATATAGGTCTTAAGTGAGGAAGACGAAGTAGAGCGGAATGGGGTTGTGAGCTTCCGGCGGTGAATCCCAGACGGAGAAAGCACTGCTGGAGTTCATCCACTTCTCACTCATCTCTGGATAATGCCGATCTAACACATCTTTTAGGCTCTCCGTCGTGTTAACCCATTCCAGCCCTTTCTTCGTGTATGTTTCTTCGTTGTAATTGGCGGTGAAGAACCTGTCACCCTCCAGCCTCCTGCACCATTAACAATATAATATTCAATATCTTCAATTACTGTTTCGTCGTGGCCCTAGCCAGCAAAGAACGAAGGTAATTGAAACATACAGTTGATGTTGAGCTGATTAACTCGATCAAATCAAGAAGGTTAATAGGTCATCTCATCAGGGAGTAAGTTAATAGTCTGACTAATTTGGCTGAAGTGAGGTTGTCAGCAAAGAATGGAGGTAAGTTAATAAACAGGTTGAGCTGATCTGCTCAAACCAAGAAAGTTTATATAGGCTGGTCTCATTGAGAGTCAAACTTAAATTACTAATCGTGTGACTAATTTAACTGAAGTTGTCTATCCCTTAATTTTTGCTTCACCTTGATGCCATGAGAAGAAATATGATGAAGGCAGTTTCGCTGATAGCGAAGCCCTTGATCTTTTTCTCAGCCATGAGGCCCAACCATAAGGTCCAAATCCTCCACGTCGTCGCCGTAGACTTCCCGGAGAGGTTTTGATGGCTTCCTCGTCGTCGGTCAGGTCTTCCCATTTGGCGATGGGGATCAGAAGGATGGCCCTACGAAGTCATTGTATCTCGCTACACTCATCTCTCTGTCCCTATACACTGCATGCATGCATCAAATCAACTTAAAACATTAAACATTAAAAATATCACTTTACAATCTCTTATAAAAAACGATATTAATACCTTCAAGAGCAGGTAGGTCGACGTGATCTGGTCTATCGGTCCCGTCGGGTTTTTGGAGGGACAAGATCCCTCATCCACAAGGGATAATTCCAGAGTTCAAGGGCACCGCAGGCTTGGTGCCCCATTGACACCATTTGCCTTGAAAACCCTATTTCCGACAACGTCTGTTCTCCTTTCCGACCAATCAAATCCACCATGTCAACCCTACAATAATTAATGCAACAACATTAACCCATAATTACTAGGTAAATCGCGAGATGTGACATATTAGACGTACTCTCGGGACAGTGGAGGTGATTTTGTTGGGTCCGGGGGCGGCGTTTAATGTTCCTAATGAAAGCTTTTCTGGGAGGAGTTGATGCATTTGTAAAACGCTGGTGAATTCTTCTGTCAAGGAATAAGGGACGCCATGGTTTTCAGGTTTCTTCATACCCACGAAACCACTTAAGAGATACCATCCCAAATGCCCAAACGTATCCTTGAACTTCTTCCCCAGCAAACCGTACCAATTGGCCCTCATCCCTGCAAGTAATGTATCAGTTTTGAGCAGCTCCACGTCCAGTCAATAGTGTGGACCTTCGCAATCACTGCAGACGTCACTAGCCTTGCATGCCGGTAAAGTTCCTCGTCCTTCAATTCTGGATATTCTTTCTGGTAGATTCACACAAAACTGTAAATAAAAGCTGATAGTTGAATTGCACATTTATGTTTATATATTATATGGATAATCATCATCACCTTTAGGGCATCACACACGGCATTTATGCTCCATAACAAATAGAGCTTTGCAAGGACAAGGACCAGCCCAGGTGTTACGAACATCTCCGGTTATAATGTTCCCATCTTTGTCCTGGAGGAGAAGACCGTCTTTCCCTATCTTCAGCTCCGTCTTTGAATGTTCTCACTTTTTGCAATGCTCCGGCGTTGCTTCCATATATAGCACTTCCATCCCTTCACCCAAAATTAACCAAATTAATTAAACATCTTTTACAATAAGTTAATGCTACGGAGTATTAACTAGTCAAACCCACTAACCCAATCATTAATGTTATTAACTAATCAGCCAATGTGGGGCTACTTACTACACAAATTAAAATATAAGAGAATAAAATTGAGCATTCACTACTACAATCAAGAAGCTAATGATATATAGGCCCGGTAAAATAATTAACCTATATATGGGTCAATTTTGACTTATCTGATCACTATTAGTTGTTTGACTTGATTTAAAAATCAATATAAGTGTTTGGTTAATTGGCTTTTTATACCCCAAATTGCTAAAATTCAAAAAGCTGCTCAAAATAACTTTTTCAATTAGTTTTTTGAGAGCTGCATTGTCGACCAACTGAAATGATCTTATATCAAGTCGAAAGCCTTATCCAGAAAACCTTTGTTGCTATTTCCGACCACTTTTTACTTTCGACTTGATTAAATATCACTTTCAGGTGGTCGGAATTCCATAATTTTCAGCAGTGAGAAAAGAAATTATACCAAACAGCTATCAACTAACATAATTTACCAACCACTTTTCTACAATCAGCTAATGTTATCAACTAGTTATACTCTCTAATTAACCCCAATCAGCTAACACTTATACCCTAACAGCCATTTACCAAATAGGGTCATAATCTTCCCGTGAGAGCACATAGTATACGTACCACCATGGTGTTCTGCGTTTTTTGTGCCGGACTTGATCTCATAGAAGCCGGTAGGCTCCTCCTTTGCTTTGTAGAACTTGAAGGATTTGAGAGGCATTGATTTGCTACTTCTTTGGGTGCAACAAGCTCGATCTGTTGTGTATCTTCTAAGTGGTCAATCCAATCGTGTATCATGAACTGTATCCATGAAGCCGCAATCATGTTGAATTGCTTCCCAGTATCGATCAAATTTCTCCGTGTCCAATAGCTTCGTCGCAACCACCATCGGCTCTGGCTTCTTCAACTGCATATATATATATATATATATTATGCTTTTTCAGTTACCTGCTATCTAGTCCATATATATATATTTACATCGTATCTTGTTATATATACCTTGTTTGACTGATCAACTGGAAGGATGTTCCTGCCGAAGAAAGAAAATTCTTCTCCGACACCTTCATTGAAGGGATCATTGTAGCTTCCGTCAGCCGTCCGGTAAGGTAATCCGCCGATTAAATCGGACGCCGGTGGGCGTTTTGCCGACGTTGAACAAGTTGTTATTCCTGGTGAAAGGTGGCGGCGAATGCCCAGATAACACCAAACCTAAGAACACCGGTAACTTGTCCACAATCCCAGCTTTATCCACAAAATGAATACCCTACAAAATTAAAACGTACAGTGCAAACCAAAATATTATATTGTGTGCATTAAAACTTTGAACAAAACACCATGCCAAACACTATTTATTATAGTAGGTTGTTAATTATAAAATATCAACCCTCAATTTTACGGTTAATATAATTATATATTAATAAATATATGTGTTGTAAATAAATAGAAGTCCACACAATATATTAATTGTGCGTTAATGTAACATTATTATGTGTATGTGTTGAGAATATATAAAACATAAATGTAACAATATAACTATCAGCTTGGTTTTTAGTTGGAATGAAGCATATGCTCCAATTTGTATCAGAGCAACCTCATGTCAAAGTTATGGGTTCGAATAAAGATATTATGGTCCACGGTTACGTTGCTTGGGTGCCCCATCAAAAAACAATCAGCTCGTACACATGAGTGGGCGTGTTAAACATATAATTGGACATAATTTTGTCCAAGCTGAGTTGTGTTTGAAAGAGATCAGAAGATAGATGTGCAAGGGAATTTAGTCTTTGTATTAAATATTAACCAAATCAAATACATTGTGCATTATATTACAACTTTGAACAAAATACCATGATATATAATAATTATTGTCACCACACATTATTTTAAAATATCAACAATTTATTTTACGACAAAAAATATTACTTCAAAAAAAAAAAAACTTACTAGGAAGAGAAGCTTATCTAGCAGGTCATTCGGTCCACGACTTCATGGAAGTCTTTGTGGATGAAATTGTGAAAAGGAGCTAGCAAGACAGACTTAAGAGATGCCATAACAATGGACATTATTTTTATGGAACAAGAAAACAAAGATTGAACTTATGAATCTAAATGAATCCTCACCTCGTATATATAGAAGACGTAAAGAGAGAACCCAAAAAAAGACGTGGAACAGTACGTATTACTATATTACTATTCTATAACTATGAGGCGGCTTTGACAATTCTATTTCATGGAATAATCATTGGTCTGCAACGTAACCTGACACGACAAAAAAAAAAAAAATAAAAAAAAAAAAAAAAAAAAAAAAAAGTAAATATTCAAACATTGCTTCTATTACCCGGTAGACGATGAAGAAGTAAATCAGAAATAAAGTTTCAATGACAGCTTTGATATATACTAATTGACAGATCAAGCACTTATCAATTTATCACTACGTCAAAATTTTATAATTAGTAACAAAAGTGCAACTTTGTTTTATTAAGCTAAAGTGTCATCCCGCATCATGAATCATTCCTGATTATTCATGCCGCACCATGATCTTTAATAATGAATTTAGAGCCATAAATCATTATTTTTTTCTTCTAGAACTTTTTACAATTTTCCCACAAATTATCGATAATAATATTGTTGACATGAAATTTTTTATTTTTTTTTTTCTGGTATTTTCCTTCTTTCTCTTCGTAAATTTTTTTCTTAGTATTTTTTTTTTTCCCTAAACGTATAGAATGAGAAAATTACCGATTTGGTCCCTCGACTATGAGGATTTCACCAATTGGTCCTCGACTACCAGAATTACTTAATTCGGTCCTCGACTATGACATTTTACCTGATTTGGTCCTAATTTATTTGCAGGTCAAACCTAAAACTCCTAAAAGGCAATTTTGAATTTAAAAAAAGTATCTCCTTCTATTCCTAAAATCTAATCGTTGTTTTATATAAGATAAGTATTTGTTTTCGACAGCATCGCAGCTTCAGCATGCAACCAAAAGTCAGTGAATCATCTTCATCCATCATAAAGAATCGAATGATGTTAAAAATGGATATCTATAGCTGATGTAAAATGATGTTCACAAGCAATCAATTTTTGACATCATTTCAATTATATAGCTGGATGAAGAGTGAGTCACGGCCATTTTTTGCCATATTAAGCGCAACTCTATCGAAAACAAATAACCTAATCCTATATAAGAACAAATGACTTAGAGTAGGGTTAGAAGAATGAAGATACTTTTTTTAAATCTCAAATTCCATTTAGGTTTGCTTGCAAATAACACTTAGGACCAAATCATGTTAAAATGTCATAGTCGATGATCAAAATTGAGTAATTTTAGTAGGTCGAGACCAATTGGTGAAATCCTCATAGTCGAGGACCAAAATCGGGTAATTTTCTCGTATAGGAATGCTATGCGTTTTACGCTTCCCGTTTCTCTGATCAGTTCTGCTGCTAATATAGGCCTGCTCTAACGGAGTTTTGGGTAATCCGAAGAACCAGAAGCGAAAAATGCATATCCAGGCCTATAACTTTAGGAAAAGAGAAAAAATATGAAGGAAAAAAAAAATAAACGAAGGCGAAAGGAAAAAATACCTAAAATAAAATTAATAAAAAATTTCATGTCAAAAATATTAGTAACGGTAACCTATATGAAAACCAGTAAAAAGTTCTAACAGAAAATAAAATTTATGGTTATGGCTCTAATATCATTTATTAAATCATGGTGCGCATGAATAATCAAATGGTTCATGGTTCGGAATGACATTTATCCTTATTTTTATTTTTTTATACTTATGTAAACGTCAATAATGTCACTTCGATTGAAAAAAAAAAAAAAAAAATCGACCCTCCATAGAACCTTCACCCAACATTAAACTGCCTAAAAACAAAATCAAGTTTCACAATCACCTATTTTGCATAAAATTAAAATAAACAAAAGAATAGACATAATTACATAGAATGTTATTTGTATCTTATTAGCTTTCGTGAACCAAATTTTCCTAATTATTTGAAAATTTATTTAATCGGTTTCATCTATATTAATAAATGTATTTAAACTTAAGAACTCGTCATCTTCTATTACTAAGTGGACTGATGAAGAAAGAAATCAGAAATAAAGTTTCAATGCGGCTTTGATATATTAAAAAAAGAAGATCAAATACCTTATCAAATCACTGACGTCAAGTTATAAAGAACAATAAAGGCATTTTTATATTATTTTTTTTATATAAATGTTGTAACGTAACGTCAATAATGTCACGTTTCGATGACTATGCTGGACTCGCCTCCATAAACCTTTCACCCAACATTGTAAACGCCAAAACAATACCAATCATACTTCTTTATATTATTATTTGAAAAAAGAGATGCAAATGTTACATCAAATAGTAAATTTTTCAAACCAAGTTTTTCTCAACCTACTTAAAAAAACAAAAAG
>VALG01006657.1:6290-16786 GCA_009835305.1 Ipomoea purpurea
AAATTTGCAACAGGGAAATGAATTGATAATTATGAGTATTTATGTAAGTTAAGAAACCCCACTTTTAAATTCAAATTAAATCACAGAAAACAGAAAAACATATACAATATTACATTAGAATGCAAAGGAAATAAAAAAAATTGAAGAAATAAGATTTAGACAAATCGGTAATTAGTGAGACTAAATATAAAATTAATAGAATGAAAATAGAACATAAAGTAACATTCGTATAATTAAATATACAAATATGATGAATGTCGAAGATTTATAAATATGTTGCAGATTTGAGACCAATGTGTACAGCAAAACTGGAAAATACTGCAAGACAAATAGTAAGTCAATATTTGATAAAGAGTTTGAATTTAAAATAGTAGGTATGCTTATATTGTACCTTTATTTTCAATATTGTGTTTTCCCTTTCCATGTATAGTAGTTGACCGTACCACCTTCAACTTTTTCATTCTTCTTGCATTTGTTTGCTATCCACTTGAAAAAGTTTCCCTTTCGAATGAATATATAGTGAACATGTTTGTTTCTTGAATGCCATATATATCAGCTTGTAGAGAACTCAAAATTCACTATTTAGAATTGCTATAGTGTACTCAATGCTTGTTATCAATGATTATTGGATTTACTGCATAATGGTAGGCTAGCTCTATATTGCATACAAAATAAAAATGAGATTGAAGTTCTCCTATATTTTTTTTTTCTCAATTTGAGTAGTGTTGACAATGAGAATAAGTCATACTTGGTATATAATTTGGAAGATTTCATTCATCTTAATAGTTATTTGATGAGAACTCTGCTCACAGGACAATTTCTACTTTCTAGGCTCTATTTCTCTAATTTGTGATATAGAATAAATTCATAATTGTTGTTTGAATATAAAACAGGAACAAAAAATATTAACTTAGGGATCTTCCTTAGGAAATCTATAAGTCTTGTTATGGAGAGTATATCTTCCTCAATTAGGAAAACTATCGGACCAACAAACATAATGTTGATTAATTAATTTGTAACAGTTTATTGCTTGCTACTCAGAGCAGTTTCTTCGATCAACTTTTTTGAGAAAATCATTTGTATGTAATTAATTAGGAAACTAATTTACTGAATAATTTTCTAAATAAGCTAATTCTATCAACTAGTCAAACCCACTAACTCAATCAAGTAATAACTATTTACCAAACCACTTATTTTAGGCTCTGTTTGGCAAACCTAGCTGAACAGCTATAAGCTAGGAGCTGATAGCTGAAAATGAGCTGAAAGCTGAAAATGAGCTGAAAACTGAAAAGCTATAAGTTCGAAGCTGAAATTGAAGAACTGTTAAGCTAGCTGGTTATGATTGAAAGTGTTTGGTAAAATTAGCTTTTTGATAAGCTGATAAATGTAAAAAGACTAAAAAGGACATCTTCATAAAATTTAAATTAGTTTGTTTACATATTTAAAATTTAACAGTTCATCTTCCAAAAAAAAATAAACATTTTTTAAAATAAAACTATTAGCATGATCATGATTCTAGCATCCCAAAAATGAAGTAGCAATATTGTCATTGGTTGAAGCCATATTGTAATTTAATAATAATAGTAATTAATTAATAATAGTAACAATAAAATAATAATAGTAATAATAATAATAATAATAAAATAACAACAACAACAACAACAAAACAACAACAACAACAACAAAAATAATAATAATAATATAATAATAATAAAATAATAATAATAATAATAATAATAATAATAATAATAATAAGCTAAAGATGAAGGATTGATGTGAAAGTTGGGATAGGGAAAGAGAAGAGTTTTGATTCATAAAGGTTAAAAATGTCATTACTTTAAAATAATAAGGGTAAAGATGAAAAAAAAGAAGTTAGGAAGCTAGTAGCTTATTTTGAAACGCTACCTAAAGTAGCGTTCCAAAATAAGTTCTTATTTTTAAGCTAGGAACTTATTTAGAACATTACCAAACAGAGCCTTATAGGCTTTATTAGTAGCTTAAAATAAGCTATAAGCCCTAGCTTAGCGTTGCCAAACAGAGCCTTAGTTAGTTTGATTCAACCAAAAATTGTTAAAGATGATCAAATTCTCAAAAAATTGTCGGAATTACATAAATTGATATCAAAAGCTACTCAGAGGCCACCTAATAAATTCAGTGCCTCATGCCTCCAATCTCATCACACACCCCTCCAATCTGCACACGTTGATCAGAAGAGCGAGAAGAGATCCACGAGGAAGGCTATCAGCGTCGAAATTTCTTTAGACGTCACCGGCACCGTAAGCAGGCGGCGCTACGGAGATCCCGATCAAGGAGCTTGATGCCAATCATTTTCATCTTCAGAAACGACTATCCGCTGCCTCTCTTCACTAATTTTGTGAATTGGAAGATTTTATTTAGCTGGCTGTGTTTTTATCATTTCTGCTTTGATTCCTGGCAGTTACAGATACACAATTGCACATACATACAGCTTTTGGTTACATTTACTCATTAGAGTGAAGACATCTAATACTTCTAGAGTTTAGAAACAACTGTGGCAGATGGAGAAAAAACAATGAAGTCATCAAACTTCAAAACGTTTGATTTTCTTATGCTAGTTGTCTTACATTGTTTAGCACTCATGATGTAAGTGTATATTTCTCCCTGTCTTCCCTTTTCTTTGGGGACTAGATTGCATGGTAATTTAATTTCTGTTGCTATTTTTATTACAAACAAATAGGCAAGAAACGAGAAACTAAATGTTGATTTTTGTAGTTTGAAAAGCTGTCGTATGGGCCATGCTGGCACTGTTTTACTACAGGATTTTGGAAAACGAAAGAACGTTTGCGAGAAAGAATGCAACAGAAGAGTCACCAAACAAGCTCCAGTCCAGCTCGGTCCTACACCATGGACTGGGTTAACAGTGCACTGTGGACTCTGTGCATGCGTATGTGGTTTATGTTATGATTTTTTTTGTGTTTTGTATTGTTAATTTTAAGAGTGTGGAACTTAATTTGTAATTAGTATGTGGAATCTTATGAATGTGGACCTTTCTCAGCTCTGATCCATCATATTTCTACTTAAAAAATCAAATAGAGTAGCTTAAAATACTTGTTAAATAGAGTAGAAATATGATGGATCGGAACTGAGAAAGGTCCACATTCCATAACATTCACATTACTAATTACAAATTAAGTTCACACTCTTAAAATTAAATACAAAACAACAAAAACTCAAAAACATAAACCACATACACATTGCACAGAGTCCACAGTGCACTGTTAACCCAGTCCATGGTGTAAGGACCGGAGCGGACTGGAGCTTGTTGGGGACTCTTCTGTTGCATTCTTTCTCGCAACGTTCTTTCGTTTTCCAAAATCCTGTAGTAAAACAGTGCCAGCATGGCCCATACGAGCAGCTTTTTCAAACTTACAAAAATCAACATTTAGTTTCTCGTTTCTTGCTATTTTGCTTTGTAATAAAATATAGCAACAGAAATTAAGTTACATGCAATCTAGACCCCAAAAAAAGGGAAGATAGGGAGAAATATACACTTACATTCATGAGTGCTAAACAATGTAGACAACATTAAGGCATAAGAAAATCAAACGTTTGAAGTTGATGAGCTTCATTGTTTTTCTCTCCATCTGCCACAGTTGTTCTAAACTCTAGAAGTATTAGATGTCTTCACGTCTAATGAGTAAATGTAACCAAAAGCTGTATGTATGTGCAAATTGTGTATCTGTAACTGCCAGGATTCAAGCAAAATGATAAAAACACCAGCGCTAGGAAATAAATCTTCAATTCAAAAAATTAGTGAAGGAGAGGCAGCGACCTTAGTCGTTTCTGAAGATGAAATGATTGGCATCAAGCTCCTTGATCGGGAGACTCCGTGGCGCGCTGCTTACGGTGCCGGGTGACGTCTAAAGAAATTTCGACCTGATAGCTTCCTCGTGGATCTCTTCCTCGGCTCTTTCTGATCAACGTGTGCAGATGGAGGGGGTGGTGATGAGATTGGAGGCAGTGAGGCACTGAATTTATAGTGGCCTCTGAGTAGCTTTTGATTATCAATTTATGTAATTCCGACAATTTTTTTGAGAATTTGATCATCTTTAAACAATTTGTTGAATCAAACTACTAAGGCTCTGTTTGGCAACGCTAAGCTAGGAGCTTATAGCTTATTTTAAGCTACTAATAAGTTATAAGCTCTGTTTGGTAATGTTCCTAAAATAATTCCTAGCTTAAAAATAAGAACTTTTTTTGGAACGCTACTTTAGGTAGCGTTTCAAAATAAAGCTACTAGCTTAACTTTTTTTTTCATCTTTACCCTTATTATTTTAAAGTAATGACATATTTTAACCTTATGAATCAAAACTCTTTCTCTTTCCCTATCCCAACTTTCACATCAATCCTTCATCTTAGCTTATTATTATTATTATTATTATTATTATTATATTATTATTATTATTATTATTATTATTATTATTATTATTATTATTATTAATTATTATTATTATTATTTTGTTGTTGTTGTTGTTGTTGTTGTTGTTGTTGTGTTGTTTGTTGTTATTTTATTATTTTATTATTATATTATATTATATTATTATTATTATTGTTACTATTAGTATTATTACTATTATTATTAAATTAGCAATATGGCTTCAACCAATGACAATATTGCTACTTCATTTTGGGATGCTAGATCATGATCATGCTAATAGTTTTATTTTAAAATGTTTATTTTTTTTTTGGAAGATGAACTGTTAAATTTTAATATGTAAACAAACTAATTTAAATTTTATGAAGATGTCCTTTTTAGTCTTTTTACATTTATCAGCTTATCAAAAAGCTAATTTTACCAAACACTTTCAATCATAACAGCTAGCTTAACAGTTCTTCAATTTTCAGCTTCGAACTTATAGCTTTTCAGCTTTCAGCTCATTTCAGCTTTCAGCTCATTTTCAGCTATCAGCTCATAGCTTATAGCTTTTCAGCTAGGTTTGCCAAACAGAGCCTAAATAAGTGGATGTTTGGTAAATAGTTGTTACTTGATTGAGTTAGTGGGTTTGACTAGTTGATATCATTAGCTTATTTTAGAAAATTGTTCAGTAAATTAGTTGCTAATTAATTACATACAAAATGATTTTCTCAAAAAGTTGATCGAAGAAACTGCTCTGAGTAGCAAGCATAAACGTTACAAAAAGTTAATTAATCAAACATGTTGGTCCGATAGTTTGAGTGTGAGTCTAGAGGGGGGGGGGTGAATAGACTCTCGTTTTTCTTTAGATTTTAAAAAGAAAAAACCCTGACAACACTTTAGAGTAAGATAAGCACAGCGGAAAGATTATAAAAAGTGAGGGTTGCACGAGTTTGATAAAATGTTAAGAGAAGTTTATGGAAAAGATGATATGCAAGCAGTAAAATAAAGCAGTAAGTAAAGAGAGGAGGGACGAGATTTTTATAGTGGTTTCGGCTAAACGTTGGCCACTTCCACTCTTCTTCCACAACTGCTGGAAGGATTGCACTATCACTCTTTAGTACAATTTACACAAAGACTTCCTTGATCACTAAGCGGACAGCCTTTGAAGGTTTTTCAACTCCGAGAGTTTACTCCGCCTCTATCAACTTCTTTCCTAAGTTGGAGGTGGTAAGAAAGTGTTTCTTGATTTCTCAAACTGTGAAGTCTTGATGGCGTGGGATTATGCTTCTAGATTGCAAGACTTCTTCCAAGGTGTAGGACAGTAATGGATTAACTGCTTCAAATGTCTTAACACCTTGAGTAACTGGTTCGCAAAAAGCTTTAAGAGTATTTTCTTTACAAAGACTTTTTGCAAGATAGAGAATATAGTGATAATGAACCAACACCTTCTTAGTTGATGAAGGTTGGTTTATATAGGTGATGAAAATTCATCCGTTGGAGGGAGATGAAATTTTCGACCTTTTAATCCGTTGGACAAGGGACCATGGAGCCTCATTGCATTTAATGCTCATTAAATGGGTTTGTACTATGTAGCCGTTGAAAGTTATGGAGGACTTGATGACTTTTGTCTTTAGCTCCAGAAGGTAGTACAGTTTTCATTAAATGCTCTTTGGAGAGCGTGTCCCATGAGTTGAGGTCCTTATTGTCCTAGGATGTTGTCAAAATCAGACAGGTAGAACATTCTTCTTGTTGATGCGAAGAAGAACATTTGTTTGGATAGTCTTGAAAAGAACTGTCTTCATCATGACAACTCCTTCTTTTCGTTGCTGTGGAGTCTTCTTTCGTCTTGATCAGACTATCTTCTATTCATAACTCTTTTCGTGTGTTTGTTCTAGCTTAACACGAATTACATCTGAGTTTATGGTAAACTTTGCGTTAGAACGAAAGTAGCGATACAAGGAAAATGTAAGAGTTAGGGGTCTACTTTTTTACATTACATTGGTATCATCAAAATCCTTAATACAAAGTTCCTAACAAAAACAATTTATATTGGTTGTTTAACTAAGTTAAATAGTCAATAATGATCAAATAAATTAAAAATGGGTTGATATATTAACTATTTACCAAACAGGTCAATATAAATTCTATAATAATAATAATAATAATAATAATAATAATAAAATAATAATAATAATAATAAAATATAAGCTAAAATAATAATCAACTATTAGCCAACACCTAATTAGCTAATTTACCAAATATCTTCTTCCTCTATACAAGTAAATAATATCAACTAATTAATCCACTTATTTAGTATTAACTAACTATTTGCCAAAAACACCCTTTAATCAAAATTTAGTATGTAATGGTTTATAAAATTAATAGTCTAACTCTTCTTTAAAATTTATTGGAATAAGGGTAAATAGGCCATCAAACTGATCACAATAAGCAATTAGCCGCTGAAACAAAAAAAAAAAAACCTACAACTTGAATCCCTAAAACTGACCAATTTATGCAATTCTCAATTGGACAGGTTTCTAACCAATGTCACCCTTAAATTTTAAAAGATATTTTTTAAAAAAGTAATTATTTAAAATAAAATAAATTAAAATATTTTTTTTTTAAAAAAAGGCTTTGTCTCCGCCGGAGGGACGGCCATGGACGAACGCCCCTGCTTTTGTTTCTTCGTCTTCCTGAATCCTCAACATTGTTATTGGTGTTACGAACAAATAATCTTCTCAAAAGGAGTTCCCAAGAGGATGTTAGTCTCTGGCGTAATGGATGGTTTTGACCATTGGGGAGTTTCCAAACTGCAACTGATGACTTCCATGGGGTGCATCAAGGATATGTCTTTCAGATACAACTGGAGTGGCTCATTGCGGACTTTCCAGTGGAGGGAAAGCAATTACTGGAGAAATCATCTTGGAGTCTTGGAAAAATTATTTGTTTCGAAACATCAACATCAACGTTACGAATACAAAGACGAAGAAACAAAAAGGATTCCGAAGACAGTGAAACAAAAAAACTGGACTTCGTCCAATAGCCGGAGACGTTTCTTCGTCTCCGGCGGAAACAAAGTCATGTTTTTTTTTAATTTTAAATAATTATTTTTTTAAAGTTATTTTTTAAAAAATATTTTAAATTTTGGGTGACCTGTTAGAAACCTTTGAATTGGAAGAATTGCATGAAATTTGTTAGTTTAGGGGCTCAATTGTAGGTTTTTTTAAGTTCAGTGGCCTAATTGCATTATTGTGTTCAGTTTGATGGCCTATTTAACTCTTATTCCAAATTTATTCAATTAACTAATATTGTCATTATTCACAATATTATTTACGTTTTTATTATTGTAAGGGAGGATTAAACGCTCACCTCGCACATAGGAGAGCAACCTAGTACTATTGAACCACAAGATCTTTGGTGTTCACATAGTTATCTATAGTTTGCCTTTCACCGCTAACATGTCAAATATTAACAAAAAAAAAAAAGGAAAAATACAAGGAAAACAAATTTGGGGACCATACGTCCAAAATAGGCCATTTATTGTACATATTCTTTCTCACAATGCTTTTCTTTTTTTCTTGCATCGTCAAAAGGTTTTTGCTTTTGTCATTTTTGGCCGCCTTCCCGGATCAACATTAACATTTAAGATTGGAGACCAAAAGTCTAAAATTTGGCATTTTCTGTTTTATTCATTTTTTAAACAGAGGGAAAGAGAAAAACTATTTTACTCGTTTGATTATTGTCAAAGTACGTTTAGGTTTCTATATATATCTATATATATATATATATAATATATATATATATATATATATATATATATATATATATATATATACATATATATATATATATAAACTTCAATAAATTAATTTTAAAAAGAATATTGTTGTGGTTGTTGTTGTTCAATATTTTGAAAAAATAAAAAATAAAAGACCCCACCTTCATGTTTTTATTATTTGTTGAAAATGAAAATAAAACTTGTAGCAATTAGAGGATGATAATCTCATTATTTTATTATTATTTTATTATTTTATATTATTATATTATTATTATTATTATTATTATTATTAGTTATTATTATTATTATATTAATTTTTTTTTTCATTTTTCTTCCTCTTATTATACACACAAATTTGTTTGTTGTTACTATTATTATATTATTAAAATTATAAATTATTGTTATTATATTACTATTAATTATATTATGTGTTGTTGTTTTATTACTATATTTTTTCTTTTTCTTTTACATTTTTCTTCCTCTTTATGCACAAAATTTGTTGTTGTTTACTATTATTATAATTATTAAATTATAAATTTATTGTATATTACATTATATTATTGTTTTTATTATTATTATTATTATTATTATTATTATTATTATTATTTTTATTATTGTTGTTGTTGTTTGTTGTTGTTGTTGTTGTTGTTGTTGTTATTATTATTATTATTATTATTATTATTATTACTATATGTGTTGTTATTATTATTATTATTGTTGTTGTTGTGATTATTATTATCTTTGTTGTACAAATGTACAAATGCTATATAGGATGATTGTATTTAACAAAATAGAAAAGTAGAGAAATGAAAAATTGGAGGAATGAAAAAATGGAAAACTGGAGAAATGAAGAAAGAGAAAATTGAAAATGGAAAAACAAAAAAATGAAGTAAACGATCCTTATATTTTCACAAAAACACAAAGTTTTGCTTCTTCTTTTTTCACCAAGATTTTACGAGTCGGCCCACCAAACCCGCAGGCTAGGGTTCCAGCCTGCGAGTTTTGGTTGGCAGACTCGTAAAAGCCCTCAAAAAGTTTAGGACCGAAAATTTTTGCAATGTGCATCTCTTGTAAAATTACTTCCCCCAAAAGAAGGGGAAGTCATTTTTCTCCAAAGCATACATATTTTCTTTTGAATAATGAATCATTGTTCATTGACTCCATTTCCCTCTTGCCAAACACTGAAAACTCAGAAAACATTTTTTCAGAAGTCATTTTCCGGGTTTCCAAACCCCTTAATTGAACTCAAGATTAGAGGTTTTTAGTGTTTCATTCACATGACTACCTAATCATATCATGAAACTCAGAAATGAAAGACTTGAGTTGCTAACAATACTATTATATTCACAATAGAAAGCATAGATTGTCTGATCCGTAACAGCTTATATTTAATATAAGACGAGGCTATAAGCCTAAACATAACATTAGTAAAAATCGCTATAAAGAAGCAAGGACAAATGTAGTGCAATTGAAAGACGATACATGTTGCATAGCATGTGCGCTTATTGCAAATATCATACTTGTATAGCAAATAATGAATTCTCCAATTATCTGTGCAGTACACGTGCGATGCACAGATAAATTTTTTTATTAAATATTTAGACAAAAAGCAAAAAATCTAATAGACATATTTGGTAAAGGTGAACGATAAATAAAATTGATAAAAAAGAAATACTAGCATATCAAAAATTGATGCAGCTTGTGAAATGCGAAGCTGAAGCCATTACTCCAGCGGAAGTAATATATTATATACGCAATGCACAAATTATATATGCTCAAATCAATTGAAGCCACCGGTATTCGCTCACAGTCGCGAGTAGCAGCTGAATTGTTTTTTGAAAGCTTACTCTAGATGTTTTTGGATGGTAGATTTTCATAAAAGTTTGAGGCGTGCAGCTGATTTATTTTCTTAAAGTTACTTTGATACTCATTATGCTTTGGGATGGGCATAAGTGGTGGGTAACCGTAGTGGGCAGCCTCGCACCTGATGGGGGTGGGGGTGGGTTTTGAAAAAGTTCATCCAATTCAAGTTGAAGTTCGGCGTGGGTGAAGAAAATATATGGTGGGTCGGGTGATAGATGTAGTCTTTCCCGATCCACACCCGACCCATTGTCATTTCTAAATGTAATGTCTTTTTGCACCCCCCCCCCTCCCCCCATCCCCCTATGCCCAAAGCATAAAGAGTACCAAAGTTACTTTAAGAAAAAAAATCAGCTGCACAGCTCAAACTTTTATGAAAATCTCTCATCCAAATGCATCAAAAACTTCTAAAGTAAGCTTTCAAAAACAATTCAGCTGTTACTCGCGACTTTGCGCTAATAC
>VALG01006658.1:0-15344 GCA_009835305.1 Ipomoea purpurea
TAAACAAAAGCTTCGAATTTGATTGTTTTCAGAAAGTTTTGGGAGAGTAATGCTGCCACTAAGAAGCTTTAATATTAATACACATTCTGATTTTGTTGTCTGCAATGCATCAATGTGCTTCTTCCTTAGGAAAAGAACTTTAATCCCCTTAAGGGCATCTCTCAGTCCTCCACATGTCTCAGCAACAGTTTTCAACAATGGTCCGAGAGTTTGAAGCAAATTATGTGCTCTAACAATCTTCTTCACTATTTCCAAAGGGATGTATGAAGTAGCAAATGCGTGTACAAGGTTGTCATACAAAACTCTAATCGCTCCGCTAAGGGTTCATATTCCTTCAAAACAAACTCCTCAAATGTCAAAAGTGTTACCTTTCCTCTGTGACATTGAACAACATTGCATTTGGCGACTTTTTTCATATCCTAAGTACTTCTGATATTCCTCTTCAGGTTCCTCAAGCAAATTTATCATCCAATTCAAACATGCCTGCCACCCCACCAATGGTGACAAACAACTAGCAAGAGAATCAACACGGTAATCCAAAAACACATTCAACAGATCCTCGTGATCATTCACCTTCATTCTTTCCCCATTACCAAACAAAACAATGTCTCCTAGACCATAAGGATCATACTGGAGACTACCCCTTACCAGTTTCATAAGCCGCTTTGCAACTCCTATGACTGCAATGTTCGTTGGCACAAGTCATGTTCTGCATTTCATATTGAAGAGGACAGATAACAAGGATGCAACTGTCTTTGTTTTCCAGTTCCGGAGGACCCCAAATCAGCTTAACAGAACTTCGGTGAACACATTTTCTTGCTTTACACAGCTCAAAATAGCTTCTTCCTGGAATTATCTAATCCAAAGGATTAAGCTGCCTTAGCATTCAATAAAATAGTACCTTGAGTTCCTCCTCTATTGGCAGACAGCACAATTTCCTTCATCCTGGACAAGTTTGAACTTCCATTTAGAATTCAAAAGGATATTAAGTTTTATGTAAGGTAAAAAAAACAGAAAAAAAATAACAAAACAATGGGAAGGAAGTATCTTACTTTCGGATCAATTTGCAACACTGTTTGATAATCTTTAAGTTAGATTTTCCTTGTCCATATTCAGAGATTTCCATATGCGAATATTTGTTGTCAAACTAGTAAGATAAAACAACAAAAAGCTTATCTCCGTCTTCTCCTTTCTCCATGTTTTTCTTGAAGGGTAACGGGCTTTGATGACAAGATTGGAAACCTTGCTGAACCATCATCTTTCCTGCCTTGGACTACAGCTATGACATAGGACATCTTTGGTCTGTTCAAATCTCAACACGCTTAGGCTTCACATCGGAGAATGCAATTAGATCCCCAGCCTCGGGTTCATACGGTTGTTTACTATCATCACCACCCTCTCTAGTTGTCTTCAAGAAAATATCGTATAACAAATCTTTAGAGAACTTGAAACCCTTGGAGATTTTCACATCTAAGACCTCACAAGCCTGGGCATTTCGGAGTGAATTTATCATGCTTGAGTACAAATCAGCACGTGTTTCTTCAAGAAGTGGATTGATGAACAATTGAGGTAATGATCTGTGGACATGAAGGTATCTGGGATTTTCTTAACCTAGAGAGAGCATCACAATTCACAAACCAAGTTGATTATATTAAATGAGACCAGAAAAAAGTTGTTTCATATCATTACTTAAGCTGCAATTCTGCAAAGCTACATGATACCACAGCAAACTGAAAGTACTTGCAAATTTACCAACATGAAGAAGATCAATAAAATTACAAGAATTTAGACATGAGAATCAAACGTGACTTCAAAAATAAATAGAAAAAACACACAATTTTATATGAAGTATTTAGGCATCTGAATGAAATGCAATATGACAAAGCTCTACAAGTACAAACTCCAGAAAATAACATAAAACAGATCATCAAGTACAAATAAAGCAGCAAACTTTTTTACCATTTTAGACTAGGAGGAATGCATGAGTTCAAAGAAGACATAGCAAGAATCAAACCTTGTCTCTGTACAAATCCTTGTTCATCACGTCCTCTAAAGACCAAGAAAACACTGCATCCATCAACCCTTGCCCTGGACGTTGTTTTCTCCTTTCCAATTTCCATCTTTCCTGGATGATCAAATCAAATATTCAAATCTATCTACCTAACCAAAAGTTACACATAAATTAAAGCTCAGTTCTTTTCAGTTCCCACTCCCCTTCTTGTTAAAAAACAAGTGTGATATTCTTTGCCTTCTAGACGAAGCAAAACCCAAGTAAAATGAAAGCAAAAAAGGTAGTAACTTGGAAAAAGGAAAATGTGTACGGATTTCAGAATATACAGAGAAAAGTATAAAGCAAGAAGAAGAGTGGGATTAAAGAATATACAACGACTCAACGAGTCAACAAGAAAAAGCTCTGTAGCAAAGGTCAATGATTCCAAAGATGATGTTGTAGGCCTCTGGTAGTCTCTGGTGGAAAGGGTGGGAAACTGGCAAGGCAATTATTATTATCTTTTTAAATTGTGTTGTCATGTAATGCAAGCTTAGTTTTGAAATTTTTTATAATAATATAAATGTAAAAAACAATACATTTTTCTTTAAAATATTAATTTTCTCTAGAAAAATATTGCATTAATTTTTATTTATATTAAAAGTGATAGAAATACATCAAAAGAACTATTATTTTTTATTATTTACTTTGCGGATGACATGATGCTCTTCTGGGAGGCTTCTCGGAAACAAATGGACAATAAAGTATTGTTTGGACACTTTGTGTTTAGTTTCAGGTTAAAGAGTTAATTACCAAAAATAAGAGACAAGTGAGTTAATACTTAATACAATACAATTTTAAAAGTTTTCATAACATTTTACTATTTTTAGTTCTACTCTAATAAGTTTATATAACTTAGGAAAATTGACTATAATGTAACAAAACAATCAAGTATTTTTAAAAATATGACACTCAGAAAAGTTAGAAAATTTTATGAAAAAGACATTTGGGACATGTGTTTCAGGTCAGATACGCATGTCTCAAATACATTTAATTTTATTTTTTCTTCAAATGTTGACCACAAACGCAAGTGGGAATTGCGTTTGATGTATGCAGTATGTATAATACAGAGGTCCGACAAGGAGTTCATTGAATGTATGGAGCATTCAAGCTCGTCCGCAGACCACCCGGTCGTCCGTCTCACGTGCCTCGACTATGTCCAGCCAATCTGATTACGACGTTGACGACGAGGAGGATGAAACCAGGGCCGCCGGCGATTCCATAGCCGAAGTTGAAGATGCGTCGAGCATTGCGATGGCGGATTTGAGATTGATTGCCGAGTGCATGATCTCATTTGGATACGCCAAGGAGTACTTGAAAATCTACAAAGTAATTCGGAAATCAATCATAGACGAAGGACTACACAAGCTCGGAGTTGAGAAATTGAGCTCTTCGCAGGTTCGGAAGATGGGTCCGGAAGTTCTAGACCTGAAGATTGAAAGTTGGATCGGTGTTATAGATGTTTCCATTCGTCGTTCTCGGACCTCTGTATAATACATACATTCGCCATAAACGGTGAAAAACAAACAGACAATTTGCCATTTTTCGCCGCTACTAAAGAACCTTCTGGCGAGATCAGTATAATACCGTACGTGGCCTCCCCAGTGTCCTGGAGAAAACCCGCATCCACATGACATCTGAGTCTGTTGCCGTCCGTGCCCTGTCCCTCCGTTGGTGGTGAAGCCGGTGCTGCCTGGCGGTGTTGCGTAGCACCGTACACGTGCAGCCTTTAAAAGTATATTGGTAATCCATTTAGACTTTTATGGAGTCTTTAAAAGTCTACTGGTATTCAAAAATTTATTTTTTATAAACTCTATCCGATTAATATTTCTGAGATTTTTCTTTCACAAATATAAATAGTTAAATATATAGAGTGAATTCCTTTTTTGGTCCTACTGTTATAGGGGCGTTTCCAATTTCAGTCCACTTTAATTTTTTTTGCCACATTACAACCACTGTTATTGAATGTGTTCCACTTTTTAGTCCACTGTTAATATTTTCGTCAAGAGGCCGTATAATCAAAGGGTATTTTGGTCTTTTTATGTTTGTCTCTTCTCCTTTTTCAATACGACGCTTCGTCATTCGTCCTTCCAAGATATTCGAAGATGCTCTCAACGAACAGGGGTAACAACGAGAAGGGAAGCCAAAGCTACATCGTTTTCGTCGCTCCAACATGGGCCAGCGAGGTTTCTTAGGTTTTGGTTTATGTTCTCAATTTCTTTAGTCAAACAATAGTCTTGGATGAAAGAAAGGTCAAAATACCCCTAGATACATGGCCTCTTGATGGAAAATACTAACGGTGGGCTAAAAGTGGAACACATTCAGATAATAGTGGTTATAAAGTGGCAAAAAAATTAAAGGTGGACTAAAAATTGAAAACGTCCCTATAACATAGGACCAATATATGAAATTCACTCAAATATATATATATATAATACTATAATATATATATATATAAATATATATATATATATATATATAATATATACTATATATTTGAAAATTTTTGTTGTGAACAACCACATATTTGTTGCTGCTATTTCTTGTTGTTGTTTGCAACATTAATAAATTTTAAATACAATTATTTTTTATTTTATTTAATCATATGTCTATTATTAATTGTTATTCGTAGCAGAGTTATAGTATTATTATTTTTAATTTTTTTTGAAGACAATTATTTTTAATTTTATGTAGCATATGTTCATTATTAATTATTATAATTATGTATTTGTGTTGAGTTGAATTTTTC
This sequence comes from Ipomoea purpurea, assembly GCA_009835305.1. Lineage (NCBI taxonomy): Eukaryota > Viridiplantae > Streptophyta > Magnoliopsida > Solanales > Convolvulaceae > Ipomoea > Ipomoea purpurea. Next base: position 4,797 of record VALG01006658.1, read on the forward strand.
AAGTTATGAAAAAAAGGAATTAGGAATAATGGTCAAAATACGCCACTCAAACTATACACCAAACTTCAATTAGGTCGTTGAACTAAAAAAAAAAAAAAAAAAAAAAAAAAAAATACAAGGGTTCCCTGAACAACACCAACTCCAAGCAATTCAACTCAAAATGACATGTTTCACTGTTTGTACGACTCTTCCGGTTCTTTCAAGCAAACGTATCATCCAGATCAAACCAACTTGCCACCCGACCGAAGGTGACACACAGCTAGCAAGAGCATCAACACGATAAGCCAGAAACACATCCCACAGATCCTCTGATCCTCCACCTTCATTCTTTCCTGTTACCAATTAACCAAAACAATGTCTCCTAGACCATAAGACGCATATTGGAGGCTTCCTCGTACCATTGCCATAAACCGCTTTGCAACTCCAATGACTGCAATGTTTGTTGGAGCACAAGTCAAAGACCTGCATTTCATATTAAAGAGGACTGATAACAAGGAGGCAACTGTCTTTGTTTTCCCAGTTCGGGAGGACCCCAAATCAGTTTAACAGAACTTCGGTGAACACATTGTTTTGTCTTTACACAATTCAGTATAGCCATTTCCTGGGAGTCATCACCAACCAGCCTGTTTCCTACTACAGCTATGAGATAGGACATCTTTGGTCTGTTCAGATCCTCCATGCGCTTAGGGCTCACATCAGAGAGAGCAATTAGATCACCACCCCTGTGGTTCATATGGTGTTTTACTCTCACCATAACTATTTCTAGTTCTCTTCAAGCGGAACTTGTAGAACAAATCATTGTGAGGTCTCAAGTCGAAGACCTCACAGGATGGGGCATTACGGAGAGAGTCTTTCATGTTTTGAGTACAAATCAGCACGTGTTTCTTCAAGAAGAGGATGGACGAATGAATTGAGGTAATGTTCCACGGATAGAATGTATCTGGGATTTAATTTCCTTAACCTAAATTCAACATAAAAAACCAAGTGGATTATCTCAGACAAGAAATAGGATTCTGACGGGAGGAGTTAAATCCCGGGATGTGTCAGTGAGAAAGGGACTGAGTGATTATTTTCCCATTGATGATTCAAACCCGAGTATTTATTGGGTTATATTAGTGCACTCACACTCCACCTTTCAACCACTATGCTATATGAGCTATCACAACAAAATTGTAAAAGATATATATATATATATAATATATATAAAGGTTCAGGTGCGGCGGTGCGATTAATTGTAGGCCATTAGATTAGATAAATCCAACGAATCACATCCATTCAGGCTTTTTCGATATTTTTGGGCGCGTTCTTACAGTACGCCTGCAAGGTTAAAGTCGTCATTGGGCACCAGAATATATCAAATCATAGTGTTGTGTGTGTTTATGTTCGTTATTGGTGCATTATTAATCTTACTGTGGTGTATTTGAGAATTCGTGTTGGTGTCTTCCTGAGCGGTCAGTGCGACACACTAATAGTTATACAAATATACGCATCCATGTTAGAAAATGCACACCAAAAAAACATGCACAAATTAGATATGCATCACCAGAACGCACACTAGGTATGACTAAAAGCATCACAGAGTGTTCAGAATACACCATTGGGGTGGTGAGTTATATGGTGTATTTTTGGGTGTGCTGTGTGTTTTTTTGGTGTATTTCTGTATTTCATTGTGTGTTTTTTCCTAACACTATATGTGTCTTTTGTTAACACTTTGGTGTATACTGAAAAGCGACCGATATAAAACCACTACAATTACCATAACACCCCACTTACCAGCGAACGCGCTTAAAATCTTTTAAATATTCATAAATTTAGCCCGCTTGCCGTTTAGATTAAGCAAAATGGGACGACGCTCCTGATTATGAATCGCCCGCAAGCACCTAAAGCCACTTGCTGCATTGAGCCTTTTATATATAGATATATAAATATTATATACTAGTATATTATTATAATATATTATAAAAATGATATATATAGATTATATATATATATATATTATTATATTTATATATAATATAATCACATGAAATTTAGAGGGGCATGCCATGCAATAACTGTATCGCAACCTTGTCTTTGTACAGATTTTTGTTTCTCACGTCTTCTAAAGAACCACCGAAACACCTAATGATTTCCGATCAAGCCTGCCCTTCACGTTTTTCTTGCCTCCTTTTCTTCTTTTGCAATTTTCCATCATTGCCGGAAGCTAGATCAGAATCAAATGTTGATCAGAATACGATACATAAATTAAGCTTAGTTACTTCAGTCTCAATCCACTAGCTTAGCTTCTTCTTTGGCATGCATTTCAGACGGAGCAAAACCAAAGTTGAAGTAAATAACAGTACGTGCATTCCAAAATAGAGATAGAAAGATTACTATACACACAGGACAACCCACTTTTTTATGTTAGTTTTCTCTATATATAAAAATGAAAGCAAAAAGGCAGCGTCTCCGTACGGAAACAACTAACTGAGTAGATAAAGCAAGAAAAGAGTGAAGAATGACCTGGGCTCAGTGATATATAAAGATTACAGATTTACAAATTGAGAGAGAGAGTGCATGTGTTTGTAGCACAGAATTGCAAATACGATGCGATTAAGATATATATACATATATATATATATAGAAGAGCCACATTGAAGGAAGCCTAACGTTGTTGGGAAAGAAGACGACATAATGATGTCGTTAATTACTTTATCGTTGGGTTCCTTAATCGTTGAGGTCTAAATACAGTAAAATAACGTTTCGTTTTCACATTTTCATACAGTAAAATAACGTTTCGTTTTTACAATTTTTTTTTTAATGCTACTGATTCTATTATAGATGTAGTATCTGTACATAAACTGTACTGCTTTCTCAACCTAATTAAACACAACCCACGACCTCACATATGGGAGTCTAACCTTGGTGTCAGATCTCCACCTTTCATTTAAGAAATTGTTTAGTTAATGTTGAGCACTTGAGCATATAATACAATATTAATATGAATGTCTATTTCGATGAGAAAAATTCACCTGATAGATAAACATAAATGTGTAGTTCAATATGTTAGGATCGATACGGTTCACAACATACACCAAATTACAATAACAACTTGAACTAAAAATATTAAGAATAAATTTTAGTTAAGATTTAGAATAAATATACAGACAATAAAGCAATTTGAAGAAGAATTTTCTGTATTGACAAAATGATATTACAATAACAATTACAAATATACTTCTCAATTTTTCTCTCAAAAATTTGCTATGCTAATGGGATGTTACAGATGTGATAATTTACAATGAAAGGAGTTGCCTATTTATAACAAATCCAATGCCTAGAGAATTGCAAAACATTTAATGCAACATTAAATGCAATTCTTCTCGTGCAAGTAATTTTATTTAATTTGCTCAAAACCTTAGCCCAAGTTTTTCCCTTGGGCCCAAACAATTCCCTGCAGGAGAAAACTTTCTCCAAGGAATTCCTTTTACTCAAACCTATGCCCAAGCATTTCCCTTTTGCTCAAACCTATGCCCAAACATTTTCCTTTACTCAAACATTTGCCCAAGGTAAAACCTTAGCCCAAACTTTAGCTCATACATTTGACTTTATTATTTACACACTATCTATCAATTTAAACTTTTAGTTACAATAAAACATATTATTCAATTGTTTTTTTAGTACTACTAAATTCAATTGTTACCAAGCATCTTGTGGTCTATCGGTACCAAACTCAACTCCCATATGAGAAGTTGGGTTCATAAAGAACAATAAATGTGACAACAATTTCAAAATCCATAATTTAAAAAAAAAAAAAAAAGAAGTCAAAACTTAGGTGAAAATACATTATACTTCTTGAATTGATGTGACAAAAGAATTTGTTACTTGAATACGCCCAAAAATTCGCAAATTTAATTTTTTTTATTTGAGTACATCTAACATCCTCAAATCGAGCTCTTTATAGTTTTTAATAGATTTACATTGATGTTGTATAAGTTAATGAATAATTGAACCTAATAGTTGATGTCTTTTATTTAATGATATTTAAATTGTTTTGTTGATAAAACGATAAAAAATAGTTATGTCACAATAATATTAAGGCTCTGTTTGGCAAACTTAGCTAAAAAGCTATAAATTAAGAGCTGAAATCTGAAAAGTTACATTTTCGGAGTTGAAAACTGAAGAGCTGTTAAGCTTAGCTGTTATGATTGAAAGTGTTTGGTAAAATTAGCTTTTGATAAACTGATAAATGTAAAAAGATTAAAAATGACATCTTCATCAAATTTAAATTAGTTTATTTATATTAAAATTAACATTTTGTCTTTAAAAAAATTAACATTTTGAAATAAAACAATTAGTAATACTCATGATCTAATCTCATAATGAAGTAAAATAATTGCAAATCTAATAATATAATAATAATAATAATAATATAATAATAATAATAATAATAATATAAAAATATTTGCGGTGAAAATTGTGGTAAAGGAGAAGAGAAAATTGTTTTAATTGGAAGGTAAATTATGTCATTTCTTTAAAATAATAAGGATAAAGATTGAAAAAAAGTTAGGAAGCTATGAGCTTATTTTGAAGCGGTAGCGTTTTCAAAATAAGTCTTATTTTAAGCTATGAGCTTATTTTGAGAAATTACCAAACAGAGCTTATAATTTATTAGTAGCTTAAAATAAGCTATAAGCTTTTAATAAGCTCTGTCAAAGGGGTCTAAGACTAAAAGTGATTATTTTGATAAATAAAAAAATAATAAAAATAGACGGCCACCTATAAATCTAGATAAAAATGAAATTATAGTTAAAGATGAAGTAGAGGTATGAAACATGGTTGTTATACTCAAGGTTTCCAAACCTTTTGACTATATGCTCAATAAATTACTTACATGTTAGGATATAAAATTTGATTGTAAGATTAATTTATAATTTTAATTGTATAATTTAAAATTTATTATATTTGAGTAATTTAATACTTATATTGATAACTAGTTTTTTACGCGCATTGGTGATTGAGATAAATGCTAATGTTTTTTTGTTAATAAGTTTAAATATATCAAGGCATGATTATATTAAAATTGTTCATGCATAAATAATTGAATGTTGAATTTGCATATTTAAATAGGTAATTCTAAGTTTACAAATGCAAGATAATATAGTAATATTGATTATAATTGTCAATAAAATAATTGTATAGGTATGGTTGAAACAAAATACGGGACATAAAAAGAAAAAATAAAAATTAGGGCATAAAATTTTAAATATATACTAATATTGAAGAGCTAATTGTTGATTGTCAATAAAGACATTGCGAGTTAGTTTTACTTCAATTTTGTGTGTAATTTGAATACTCTTTTTTGTAAATAAATCCCCAAGTAGTTAATATGATTGGCTTAATTTTTTTATATTTTTTTTTTTTTGATTATTATTAATTATTATATTATTATTATATATTATATTTTATTAATTATTATTATTATTATTTACTTATGTATATATAGGTAATTTTACATGTTAATACATAAAAAGTTAATTTTTTTAAATACTTTTTACAACGTTGAATATAATGTGGTCAAATAAGCTAATATAATCCGCTAACAGATAACGTAACTACTAAATACCTGATTGTAAAAAAAGACATTAAGAGATGTTTATTCATTGTGTGTGATTGAAATATATATTTTTGTAACAATTCACATAAGTAATTAATTGATTGATTTATTAATTATATTTATTATTTTTTAAGTATTAATAAAATTGTTTGGTAATAAATATAGAATGGTCCTCTAAAAATATACTGTCGAAGTCTGTAACTATAAATATTGAAATATTTCGAACTTTAAAAATAAACCTCACGTAAGCCCCAAAAAAGCTACGAGTGCGGAGGATGTCGATTCCGACATACCCGTATGTTGTATCTTTTATATCTATTCTATATATAATTTTTATTATCAATGAATGATTTAAATAGTTAAAATAATGTTTATATTTTCAATGAGAATGATCAATAATAATAAGAACAATTAAATCTATTTATAAGTAATTAAATTATGTAATCTTTAATTTATAAATTCACATTAACTGCATAAAAACTTGATAATATAAATAAATATAGAAGAAAATGTTACTCATTATGATACTAATTTTTTGTAGTATAAAATATGCATGAAACATGTGTATATCTGGGGAAATGTAAGGTTCAAATAAAATTAAAAATATTTATTGGTGAATATTTCAATGTAAAAGAATTCTTCATTATAAATCTAAAAATGTAAATTGGAAAATAATAAGATTATTCTATAAAATAATAGAATAAAAAAATTCCAATTCAAATAAATAATGTAGATTATGTCGAAATTTTTTACTTTCTTTATATTTAAGAATTTAGAATTAATATATAAACTTCCATTTAATTTTGTTAATGATATATAATTTATTGGATATTAATAAGAAATATTTATTAATATTGTTCAGATATTTATTATGTTTGAATTTCGAGAATTCAAAATAGAATTTGGAAAAATTGTGAATAATAATAATTTCTTTGTATTTCGTAATTTTAGAAATTCTAATAATATATCGATTTTTATGATATCTTTCAATTAGTAATTAATTATTTATATAAATAAGTAAATATATCTATATAGTGTGGGTAAATACAATATAGAATTAAAAGATAACTTATAGATTGGGAAATGTATTGTTGCATACTAACAAATTTATAATCCAATCTCTATAATCTAATCCCACAATCCCATAAATCGGATTACTTGTATTTGTTATACAATACAGAGAGAGTGGAGGTATAAGCAGGAAAAATAACGATATAAAAGAAAATAAGAAAGGATAAACAAAATCTCCAAATTTGCCGTAAAAAAAATAGATAGGGGGGTAAAGGAAAGGTACTATTTCTAATTCAATGTTATTAATGCGTTATAGGATATCAAATCCTAATTGGACGCAAATTCTTATACTATCATTTTTTTATTGTTCTTTATCTCTTCGTATTAAGACCTTTGAATATTGATATAATGCCGAAAACGACCTATGATGTTGGATGTAATTTGGATTGAATTCATTTCTGAATTAAATATAAATAAAAAATCTGAAATTGTAGTCAGAAAATTTTTTCTTTATTTAATTACTTGTTGCTGATTTTTGGGAGTATTAAATGTGAAAAAGAACGTATATCCTTTGTCCCCGCAATAGCTTTCTTTCTAAAAGGGCTTCTGCTAATTTCCTCGCGTAAATTATCTTATGTAGAAGATATGATTTCTTCGAAACCGATAAGGTTATTACTTAGTTTCTAAGTAAGTACGCTAATCGTTCAACAATAAATATTTTTCTATTACACTGCTCCAAGTTAATCTAATGAATCAAGTAATAACCATTTAATTCCAGTTAAAAAATTAGTTAATATTATCTGCTCTGCCACCGTAGAGGAGCGATTGGGTATATGTTAATTAAAGCAATTCACGTAATCGGTTTGTAAAACCTTCATTGGCCAATTTAAGATTTTGATCTTAAAAGCTTATCGAGCATCAGAAGCAAAATTGTGGCCAAAAGCTTCTAATTCTAAGCAATTTGCGCCAGTTCCAATTTTAATATTTACCAGCTTACCTGTTTCATGCCCTTTAATTTTGAGCGCAGACCTATCCACTCGGAAAACAGAGGATACCCACTTTAAATAGCAGGTCTGATTCCAGCTTGAATAGATCGGCGGATAAGAATATTTGTCTCAAAATCAGTAATGGAACTTACTAATAAATTAGTTGCAGAAATATAAGCGAAATACATCTTCCGATTGCGTTTCATAATATAGGTAAGGCGTTACATACTCCCCTCACCCTTAACTTTAGAACTTGATTTAGCAGCTCTTTATCCCAAAAGGGTGGAGTGCATAAAATAAAAAAACATATATAGTAGAAATATGTCTACACTTCTTGAAGTATAAGGCTTCGCGGTATCCGGAGCGGTTCTGCGATATGGTTAGATTATGATATGTATGATCAGGTGGCGATCAGCTTGGGCCTTGTTGAGAGGATCATTCTAAATGTGTAATTAATAATGAATCTAAAGTATTGATCTTATTTCTACAACTGATTGATACAATTCAATTAAATAATGTACATCAGCACAGAGCATGCTTCCTCGATATAAAGGATGCCGAATTTACTTTTTTTTTTTTTTTGAATAAAGCTTAGTTTAAATGAATTTGGTGTGTAATTCAAAAATTATTTTAAGAAAAAATGGTAAAAATATAATGTAAATGTTAGCAGGGAAATTCCTAGCACAGATATATATGCGAAGCTTACCAAAATTAACTAATTAGTAAGAATAATAATACTCAATCGACCTCTCCCTCTCTAAAAAATGGTAAGGGTTAATATTAACTACCTGAGCCACAGAAAGATGACTTTAAGGGTGTGCCAATGCTGTAGCCTTGGTCCTCACACTGATAGTAATACTACATTGGTTACATTTGTGAGCATGGTCATGGACTTGCATAGAGATTATACTGACCGTATCGTTTTTTTTTTTAGTCCTGGGTTATTAGCGCAGTGGCATTTGGTCCTGGCATTAAAAAAATACAGAAAAATTAAAAATATATTTAAAATTTTAAGGGTAAAGTTAGAAAATTCATTTATTTCTTTTCTATATAATTGAAATCACTTTGACATTATTTTAACTTTCTTTAGCATTCTTTTTCAAATTTCTCACATTCAAAAGCAATTCATAATCCTTAGTATGACTTGTACTTTGTTGTAACTTAGTATCGTATGAGGAAACATTGTGATCCTAGTACAAACAAGAGAAACCTTGATCATTGTCATCAAGCATGTAAAACACATCCATTAAAGTTTCTGGATTTTCTTTTAAAATAATTGGTAATCAAACTAATTTTGAATATACCAAGAAGATATGGATTCTCAGGTTATTTTTTAATGATAAATTCAAACCTAAGGTTAAATTGATATTTTATTATCATAATATTATTTGTAAGCTTTGCAATAATTAATTAAGATCGTATCTATCTTGAAGCGAATATATGAAAATTTATATTATATTTATATGTATATACTTATTTACTTATATTATATATTATTATATTATGTTTATTTATATACTATCTTTCATTTATACTATTACTATTACTATTATATTGTATATTATATATTTTATATACTATATTTATTTATTATAGTTAGGTATACTATTATTAATATCCTGTTTTCTTAAAAAAGAGTATCTATGAATGAGAAATTTGAATAGATTCAGTTTAACGAAATTCTAAAATTTTAAATTCTAAATTTATTTATTGAGATTGAACTTGCATATTGAAATTTTTTTTACATAACTAAATGATATCATAGGTTATTTTTGTTGATGAATTTCTAATAAAGAACAAACCTGAGAAATTTGAAATTCATTGGTATTACAAAAAGTACCTGGGTTTGATTCTTTGTGCTTAGTAAAAATAATTGAAAATTGGATATGAATAGTTGTTCTGTAACGTTGAAGAAATAAGTGTTTCTTTATTTTTGTAAGTTATTACGTTGTTATTAAGAGAGTATAGGTTTATAAAATGATACTAAGTATTTGAAATAATTTTTAGAATTGAAAATCTTGAAATAAGAGGATAGAGTTGTAAAATTAATGTTGTTAAGTGATTTGATATAAAAGAGAACGTAAAATGTGCAAATTCATAATTTTACAATTAAAATTTTTCAATATTTTATAATTTTTTGTATTTATAAGGTACAGGATAAAAGAAGAACATTGTCATAACTGAAGGGATAAAAATGGATACACATGGTAATACTACGGGATGAGTCGGAACTTGTGTATAACTAAGGAACAAAGCATGAATTTAAATTTTATAACTATATAATGTTTTTTTATTTGAACAATTTTATAAATTATTTATTTTTATATTTTATTATATTTTTAAGTTTTTGATTTATAATATAAAATAAAAATATTTTTAGATTGTACCACTGTTTGTAGTTTATTTTTATTTAATAATTAATTTATTATTATTTATTTATACAAATGTTATTGTTTGTAAAAGTTATTATTTAGTTCTACATTGTGAATATATTGTTTTATAAACCTTAAATAATATTATTCTATTTAATGAAAAGTTGAGCGGGTTTGGGTTTGTGTAGTCAGAAGTGAGTGGAGCTTGGGTAATTGAGCTCTGTTAATGGAGGTAGGTGGTTTTGGTAATTTTGTAGTGAAGAAGTGAAAATTGTTGAAAGTTGACAAGATTGTGTCGAGTATTGAAGTTTGTTTTGATTTGAAATTTGATTATTTATTTGATTAAAATTAATAATTTTGTTTATAATATAAAAATAGAATTTTAGGGATTGGTTAATTTATTTATTGGTTTATATTTATTTTATTAATATTCTATTTTTTTAATGATGGGGGTCTGGAGTAGGTTATTTGTGGTGAATGTTTCTCTTATAAAAGAGTTGTAGGTCGATTGATTTTATATATGGTTTTTATTTAATTTAGTAGTTGAATTATTTCTGCCTGTATGCTAAGTTTAGTCTTGTAA
>VALG01006661.1:0-15437 GCA_009835305.1 Ipomoea purpurea
TGAGATTTCACCTTAAAATCAACAAAAATTGCATCCGTCTCCTAAAACCCTAACCTAGGTAAAAAGCCATGAAGAAAAGCCCCTCATCTTGGCACACAAATAGCCCAAAGACAGGCAACAGCAACAAAGAGGGTGTGCAGTAAGATCAACTGACATCAAATGACTTACACACTAATATTTAACAGAAATTAAGATCAAGTTGGAATGTAAAGAAGCTTGAGGTGGTTAAAGCTTACCTACAACGGCAGATGAACCCTCAGAACCCATATCCTGGAGCATTTGGAGTAGTTGAAAGGGGATTTTGTATGGAAGGAAAGAGGAATGAAGATTGAATAGTGTAGAAAGTAGAGATAGGGGATAGGGTAGGGAATAGGAGACTCCTCCGTGGGGTGGCGAGGAGGTGAGTGATAATGGTCCCCCAGACTATGACTGCACTTTAACCCCATTCTTTACTCACAGCTCCAAAATCTTTTCATTATTCTCAGGGGTGGTATTTATTTAGGAATAAAGTTCAAATTTCACAATAAACGTAGGAATAAAGTCCAAATTGACCCCCTGAACGAAACGTGAAAGTGCAATTAAGTCCCTGAACGTAAAAAAAAAGTGCAATTACCCCCCTCAACCCCTCAAATATGTGCAATTTGACCTGATAGGCAAGTTAATATCATCCCTAGCAGGTTGCATGTGTGACGTGGAAGATGACTTGGCATTTTCTTTTTGAAAGATGACTTGGCATTTTTTTTTTTGAAAGATGACTTGGCATTTTTTTTATTTCCTTTCATTTCCTTCTTTTGTCTTATTCTTTACAAAACAACTAACTCCTAGCAGATGTAATATTCCACCGTCGTCGATATCTTTCTCTCCAATTTACAAGCGGGATAAATTTCATGAAAAAAATATCAATTTTACACCAGTTATATTTAGTGAAAAAGATAGACCAAAAACAATAAAAATCCATTCTATCTGGGTGTAGACCTATTATTGGTCCATCTTTTCATTGTATTAGTCTACACCCAGAATAGAAATGAATTTTTTATGTTTTTGGGTCTATCTTTTTCACTGAATATAACTGTGTAAAATTGAATATTTTTTCATGAAATTTATCCCTGCTTGTAAATTGGAGAGAAGATATCGACGACGGTGGAATATTACATCTGCTAGAGTTAGTTGTTTTGTAAAGAAGAAGAAAAAGAAGGAAATGAAGATAAAAAAAAATGCCAAGTCATCTTTCAAAAAAAATACCAAGTCATCTTCAAAAAAAAAAATGCCAAGTCCATCTTCCACGTCACACATGCAACCTGCTAGATGGGATGTTAACCTGCTATCAGAATCAAATTGCACAATATTTGAGGGGTTGAGGGGGGTAATTGCACTTTTTTTAACGTTCAGGGACGCTAATTGCACTTTCACGTTTACGTTCAGGGGCCAATTTGGACCTTATTCCTAAACGTAATCTAAAAATGTAATTAGAACACTGAATTAAAAAAAAAATACAATATTAGGTCATTGAATAATACAAATGTATGTAATTTTACTGAATTTGTTACTTAACTATTAAAATTTTCAAATTAATATGTAATTTGTATCATATTTAGTTTTATCAAACAATTTTCTGGCCAAGTTTTATACCAATTATTAACAGAATTTCAATGCAAAAATAATATGTTCTAACTAAAAGATTATTTTTAGCGAACTATTATCGAAATGTTGATGATTGTTTCAATTAGGGGTGTAAACGAAACGAATCGAATCGAGTCAAATATCTCAGTATTCGATTCGAATTCGAATATTCGTATTCGTTTAATATTCGAATATCAAATTTGATTCGTATTCGATTCGATCAATTTATTCGAATATATTCTATCGACTCGAATATTCGAATTCAAAATGCCTAGCTTAATTTTTTACAAAATTCTCTAATAAATTAAGATAAATTGTAATAAAAATATTTAAATAACATAAATATTCAAATATATTTCGAATACTATTCGAATCGAATACACTCTAATACGTATTGTATTCGAGAAATATTCGAATCGAAAAAAGTATTTGAAATTCGAATCACGAATAAATTTTTTTTTATTTGATTTGTTTACACCCCTAGTTTCAATGCAACCGTGGGGCGGATTGTGTAATTAAAATGTAAGAGAAGGGGTTTAAAATAGGAATAGTTAAATCCAGGAGGGGCTGAAATTGGAAGCGGCGGATTCTGTAATTAATGTGTAAGAGAAGGGGTTTAAATAGCAATAGTAAAACACAGAAGGGGCTGATATTATGAGATGTTAAAAAATTGTCGAAGTGGGATTTGAACCCACGCCTTCTCACAAAGAACCAGAACTTGAGTTCTTAGACCACTCGGCCATCCTGACTTTTGGTTTTCAAAGCATAATTAAATCTACTAATATCCCAAAACTTCTTAATACTTAAGAAGTCAAATCCACTCTTTTTTGAGTTGTTCTTGATAATATATAGTTTACTATGCTACATAATTATTCATTTAATGATAAAATATAAGAGAGATGAATAGGTAAAAAAGCTAGTTGTTCATATTTACACTGAACATACTTATAATAATAATAATAATAATAATAATAATAATAATAATAATAATAATAATGATAAATTTTAGTGTACAATCTAATACATACTTGCTGGGGGTTGAGAGAAATGTGTTCTAGTTTAAGCAGAAACCACAAGCTTTTTCTTGGTGTAATTTACAAACAGAGGTGACTTAGAGAGGGAAGTGTAAATCCTACAACATCTCTACTTGGAAGAGGAAGAAGAAGAAGAGAAACAAACCCTACCTAAAGCTATTCTAAGGAGAGGGCGACGACGAGTAGTTCGATTTCGATTTCTTGCTAAACTAAACTCCACAAAGCACCGCAGTAGATTATGCTAAGCTAGCGTTTTTTTTTCTCTTATACTAACAACTTATGCCATAATTTAGCCGATACCATCATCACTTGGCGTCTTCCGAGCCCATGGCTGAGCCGGGTTGGGCGTCGGTGCCAGTAGAGGGGTTGCCTTGCTTGTTTCCACCGCTCGCGTCACTTGGAGCAGAAGTCGGGGGAGGGCAAGCGCCGGTACCGGCCTCCGAGAGTGACCTCGTTTGGGCGGCACCGGGTGCATGCCATTGTTAGCAGCGCCCCCGGGTCGCACCCCCATTTGCCCTTGCATGGCTTGCTGCTGCTGCTGCTGCTGTAGTTGCCTGCTGTTCCTGCATTTGATGGTGCGGGGTACTGAACTGTAAGGGCATCTTGCGGGGAAAATACCCGGTTTGTGGTGTCATCGCTGCAGCCGCCTGAGGATGCTGCATATAAAACCCGCCCTGCTGCATTGCCGGATGGGGAGCCATCTGCAAGCGTTTGGCAAACGAATAAGCATACGTTCAACGTTCGTAAGTGATGAAACCGAGTTGTCGAGTTCATAGCTCACCTGAGGTGGCATCGTCGGGGCTTGTGGTTGGGCATCCGCGATTGCAGCCAAGTACATCAGATTCTTTTGAAGTTGAGCCTGATACCTACAAACTCCAACTCTTTAGAATTACAAAATCTCTAGACAATCTCCAACAGGGGTTCTGGGGGCTTAGGATTAGTCTAGCGTAAACTAGGAAACCTAATGTATTTAAATAAAAAATAAAAAAATCTCGACAATCCCACATATTATCCAGCTAGCACTAACGAAGTATCACAATTAGAGCACGAGAGAGAGAGAGAGAGAGAGAGCACTACTTACTGGGCACATTCAGCGAGTTTCCCAAGGTTTTGATTTTCTAAAATTGCCAAGATAAGTTTCTTATTGTCATCCAGATACTGCAAATAAGAACATATGCAAAGTTAACACAAGCGGGAAACCCAATATGATCAATCCGGGATCTAACAATTTGAAGCACCACGGGGCCGGAGTAAACTACTGGGTTTCATATTAGAAATGAGACTAGGAGTTCTGTATCATATTTAGCCGGGGAAAACACAACCAAGAGTGCATATACACAATTTCTCTAGTCATCAAAAAGACACAATAGAAAAGACATGTCAAAAATTGTTCGAATTGCATTTATAGCTAATAAAGCATTAATATTTATTCAAAAATGGGAACTACGGTCTAAGGTCACTGCAGACAACCATATTGGCTCATTCTTTTCATCTTCAAAACTGTTGAGATTAACAAGAACAATAAACAATAATAATGGCAGAAAGTAAAGAAGCCAGGATTTACGTGGTTCGGCAATGTGCCTACATCCACGGGAGTGAAACTATTCTCCACTGGCCAGAGCATATTTGACAAGGTGAAGATTGTTGAGTTTGTCTTATATAGGGATTAGGAATATGAGTCAAACTCAACAAAAACCGATTAAGTTGATCACAACCGTGTAAAAGTTTCTATTAGAATAGTTAAACTATTCCTAACTTGAGTTCAGAAAGGTTGCTTAAACGCAAGTTTAAGAACAGTAAAAGTATTACTAGTTCCCTTTGAGCATAAATGAGTAACATGAGAGGTGGTCCAAGGTCACTTTTAGAAGGAAGCATCCCATAAAATTCTTGACCTATGCCACATAAGTGCCACTTAAGTAAGCTCACTTATGTTTGTTCGGAAATGAACAATAAGATTCATTAAAAAGAATTCTATAAGAGACAAAATATTAATGAATCAGTAATTTATTAATGAACTCTCTACGTGCCACAAAAGGCCAAATATCATAATTGTTGGACACAACACACGCAACTTGTTCTTCTCCTTTTCACCCTTTTTACAATATTTTAAGGTATGATACTCCGGAAACATAAGGGCTCAAACAAAACAACCTTAGCACTTCAACAACCATTCATGTGACTAAATCCCCAAATTCATCACCTCCTAATAATGATCAAGTCATATAGTCTTGAAATATTAGAAAATAGAAAGCATAACTTCTAGTTGTAACCTAGCCCATTAGTTAGGCTCATTATATCCTTATATAAGCGTGTCTAGCCTTCTTAGTTTGTATGTAATCTAATGCAATCTATTATTATTATTAAAATATTTGTGGGAAAATTGCACTTTTGGTCCCTCAATTGTTATTCATTATGCAATTGTCCTTTATTGTCAGTTTTTAGATGTCCAGTCCCTCAAATTGTTTCAAACATTATCAATTTGGTCCCCCGAATAATTGTCGTTAAACTTGCATTTGTTTTAAAATTTCACATGCACCTTAATAGTTCAAATCTACTTCTTTTCATTAGAGATTAAAAAATTTAAACATAAAAATAAAAAATATAATCACGTGCTAACAAAAATTTAAAAAGAAAGAAATCGAGAAACTTGCACATACATCCATGATCCATCCCCTACAACACTTTGAAAAAAAATGCATAAAACATAAGAGCTTTTTTGAATAATAATAATAATGATTAAAAAGTAGTGTTAACTATACATATGAAATACCTTTTGAATCTGCTCAGTGGTGATATTGGCGGGTGGAAAAGAATGCATGACTGGGATCATTGGTGGTGGTTGCTGCATCCCTTTTTGCTGCTTAAACCCTCACTCTAATTATCAACCTTGAAAGCCTTCAAATTCAAGAACCCTACTTCTGAGTTCTGAAAAAATCCAGCTTAAAAAAAATTAATGAAATGAAAAAGATTTGAGCTTTGGGGTGGAAGAAAGATGGGTAAATTGTTAAAGGGATAAGAATCAAAACAAAGAGTTCTGACAATGGGTACTGGTAGTGGGTTAGGTTGGAACTTCACTTTTTTGTTTTTGGAGGTTTGGGGAGACAGTTTTGGAAGCAAAGCATTTTTAGGTAAAATGGCAAATTTATTTTTTTATTTTTTACAGTTACAGTTTTACCTTGGCGGGAATTCACCCAAACAAAAAAAGTACCACATACATGATACAAGTGACTCATTTTGAAGGGCAAATCCGTCCCAACTCCTAGAACAAACAAAAGGGTTCTCAGTTTTCACCAAAAGATTCTTTTTTCTTAATACAAAATCAATTAAGAAAACCTGAAACCTGTGTACAATTCAGTACCAAGCTGATTATCTGAATATCTGCAATATATTTTGTCCAAAAACCTTGAAATTTGACAGAAATTTATGAACAAAACCTTGAACTTTTGCCAAACTCACCACAACCCATTGGGATATACACACAAAACTCCACTTCAAATCAACAAAAATCACACCCGTTTCCTAAAACCCTAACCCAGATAAAAAGCCCTCATATTGGCACCACAAACAGCCAACGACGACAAAACAGATGCTCAGTAAGATCAACTGACATGAAATGACTTAAAACAGTACAAAGCAGACAGACAAAAACAGAAATTACTCAGAGATAAACTAAAGATGAAGTTGCAATGCAAAAAGGGTTTACCTACAACGGCAGATGATCCTTGTGAAGACGACGGTGAAGTAGTTGAAAGGGAATTTCTATGGAAGAGAAGAGAGAAACGGACAGAGCAGAGAGTGTAGAAAGTAGAGGAGATAGGGATTTGGCAGGGTGGGGTAGGGAGCAGGAGAACGCCGTGGGGTGCCCAGGAGGTGACTCATACATAAATCATAAAATATGGTCCCAAACTCCACTGCTTTCTAGCATAGATAATAAGTTTATACATGGTAAAAATGGATTCTGAATTCATTATATGAAATTTTACTCATTCAGTAAATTTTTCTTTTTTTCTTTCTTTCTTAATAAACCAAAATTCATAAAATTAAAAAGGGGGAATGGCAAGTAAAAGTGAGGAATAAAACCTCATACCTCGAATCAGACTGAGAACTCATAATCTTAGCTAGCAAATGAGTTATATGATTTACTGATCGACAAACATGAATAAAGTAACAGTACTAGGATGTTAAAGGAGGGAGAAGCTGAATTCATATGCAAATAGAGATAGAGATATTTGTGTAACTAAATTTGATAGAATTGTAAGTAATGTGCTTTACAAGTTAGAATAATGTACATTATGAGTTATAAAAATATATGTTGTAGTTGATCGCGTGAAGAAAGTTACGCGAAATGACGTTATTTTTAGATTTGATGGAGAATATACACTGGTTATACGGATCGCCTAGCCAGCCCGGCCTATCTGTCCGGTCACGACTACGACAACTCCCTGCCGTTCGTCCGGTCGCCCTCTTGGGACGAAGCACTTCGAAGGCCTTGCGGGCGTCTGACGGTGACCGGGAAGGATGGCCGATTGGGGTGGGCCCATCAGTGGCAGAAGGTAGGCGCCACGTGTACGGTTGCATGTCTGCCTCCTCGAGACCCGGTGCATGTAATCCACGTGTCCGACATGTCGGAAGACCGGTTTGCTGTTCCCCATGTCCCTTATAAATACTGCATTAAATGCTTGAGTAGAGGACTTTTGAATTAGACTACAGACTAGGTTAGAGAGGATCCCGGTCATCATATACGATCGATCTGTCTTTAACCCCACTGTAAACATCTTTGTATCTATACACGGTTATTTTATCCACATCAAGATCGCAGTCCATAAAATAACTATTGGCACAATGAAATAAAAATGTGGGGTTTAGGCCTTTGGAAGTGAGAATTGGTTGATGGTTTTATCTTTTTTATTTTGCTCCATGGGACTTGTGGCATTTCCATGTTACCCTTTAGCAGACAAAAATGGCCCAAAGGGCTGAAGAAGTGATGAGGAAATACATCAACACCACTAAGAAGATATCTTAATTACTAAATGTATTTAGAGAATAAAATAAAGGACGAATTTTCTTGTCAAGAAATTATTTTTGTGTGGAAAGAAGTTTAAATTTATCAAAATTTCTAAAAAAGTATTTCAAAAGTTCTTGAAATGTGGTGACTTCGATGTATTGTCAACGATTAAGAGACAACTTTATTGTTGGGGTCAATTTTTTTTTCGATGGGTTAATCTCTATATGCTTTTAAGTTTTAAGACATGATTAGCTACATTATGAAAGTATGCAGGGCAGCTAGCAGCACACCATCTAACAAATATTTTTTTTTTTTTAAATAGTAGTTTTTATCCATTAATTATAAAAGACTTGAGTACATGCCATATTTACAAAATTTCATATGTGAAGTGACAGTTTTAATCACATATACTAACAAATTCTGTTAATATTAACAATGCATTCTAAATTTCTAAATAAAAAAATTCAAATTAGCCACCAAATTATAATTAAGTCATTCAATAAAAAAATTGTCTAAAATTATACAATTTGACCAGATTTAACATGTTCCTCCGATTATCATTGACATGAGAGCCATCCACTCATCTTATTAAAAAAATATTATGAAATGACCAATATACTCTACGGCATATATCACCAAGCTTATCTTATCAAGAAAAAAAAAATTGTTTTAAAGTGATTATGAAGAACTAAACATAAACACGACCCTGCTTCGCCAGAGTTTCCAATAATACAATCCAAAACCAACTATTTATATTAGTAAAGTAAAGGGAAATTTTACATGAAACTATACCTAATTTCACTTGGCAAAATAAACTAGTAGAAAGCCATATGGTTGGGTAGAACATTAGAATAATAAATCATCACATTCAAAGGATCTCTGCACTTTTTTGCACTGAATTATTTTTCACCTCAGCCCAGAAAGTGACATCTATCCATTCAGTTGACTGTAAAAAAATTTAACTAAAAAGAACTACTTGGCTAAGTTTGATTGAGAACTCTTTAATCAATCATCATCCTCGATTCTACATCGTCCTCTCTATTTGCTCCTTCAATTGCAGCACTTTCTTGCCTTTGTTCTGGGCGAGTGTTATCTGAAACAAATTCAATATTTATTACTACGTATTTATGTATTTATTTTGAAAGGGTGGAAGGGGTGTGACACATATCCGATTCAACGTGCAAGGTTTCCTCACCTTTACCAGATGCTAAAATCTTCATCAGAATTGTCTTCACAAACACGAATTCCTCCTGGTGTCGACTGACAAACCTAGACTGAAAATCCAGAAACATATCGGGTCATCCAAGGTTGCAAATGTAAGTCTAATCAAGTCATTCAAATGTCGAACAGGGTTTTCTTAATATGTAAAAAGAGAAATATTCAAAACATTATAGGAGAAAGAGAAGTGTTCTGAGTTTGCTAAATATGGACCATGCAACATATCATAAAAGGATCAAAATGTGTAAATTTTACCATTTCGCCATATAAAAACCCAACAATTTGGTCAAGCTAGCCTGATGCTCCAATAGGAAAGGCCGAAGATGATTCATATACACTTGCTTTGCACCCTGCCATACGTAAAATTCCTAAGCAACTTCAACAAGTTTCAAGGGGCTTCACATAGTAACACATAAAAATTAAAAAAAAAAAAAAGAGCATTGACTGGACTTACATCAATAGATGGAAGTTGAAGCCAAACAAGAAATGCAAACTTGGCATGATAGTATAGTGGAAACCTGATTATATTGAAAACGAGTTGTCCACATATTAAAGTTGGATTGTCAGAAAACTGAAATTTCTATAATTACTAATTCATAGAATAGTAAATACAATAGCTTAAGGGACAGGAAAACAGGATATAACATGTACCAGTAAAGAAGCTTATCTGTGAACAATTCTACCATAGTAAAAGATCCATAAGCTGCAAGCAAAATGAACAGTCTTCTTCAGTTCTAAGAGATATACACAAGAAAGAACACTCTACAAACTGCATAGTAAAATTGTCAAAACACTGCAGGTAACAACTGCTCGTAAATTAGTTTAGATTCACTAGACAGTAACTATATAATAGTTTCTGCTCCCTTTCATCGCTTAAACTGTGGTAACATGAAAATCATAGATGAAAATAACACCACACCCCCACCCCCGCCCCCGCCCCCACTCCAAACCACCCAAAAAAAACCCAGAGTATAATGCAAGGGAAAAACTGCTGCTAGCTACAGATGTTAATACAGCAACAAAACTATAGCCATAAAAATAAATAAATGAAAAAATAACCAACACCAGCAACATAATTTTGTAACCCACTACAACATTCATCAAGAAGATTGAACAACACCACCAACCTGCCCAGTACATGAGCCATTTTTTTTGCTCCTCTTGATCCCTTCGTTCAATTGCACTAAATGTAGAATAAACAGGTAAAACAACACCTACAGAACAGCTGCAGAAACCACACATTGGTGAAGCCTCGTAAATAAGAGTTGCCTAATCTTCAATGCATGAAATGAATATTCTAATTCTAGCAATTAGAATTACATAGATAATTTCTTTGCTCTACTACTTTTTATCAGGAGTTCTATTGATCATTGCAGCAAGCAACATTGATATTTGATAATCACTCTACTAATATACACAGTTAAGTATATAGAAATGGATCACCTTAAAGAAAACCATGCCTTCTACTGAATACTGATAGGTAATTACAAAATAAATATAAAACAGAGATAATAATAAATAAATAAAAAGACCTGTAAAAGCTCACCTTGCTGTTCGAACAACAATGTTAGAACCTAGTGGACTAAGAAGCAGCCGCAACCCAACCTGAACCAGTTAGATTCACATTACTAAAACTAAGAACTTAGGCATAAAGAAATCGTATTTAAGCAACTATAATGATCTCATTTCTTACAAGAGCACCAACCACATCTGAATGATAAATACCAGCCTTTTACTAAATACAAACAAATTAAAAAGAAAACAAACCATAACCACCATTTATGTGGGTCTGAATGCACAAGGCTCAAGGCCAAACTGTTTGCTTCATAAATCAATCACATATCAACATCGTTTTTGTTAAATGACCTTTTATTCAAATCTTTCAGCTAAATTTCATGAAGTCAATTGTCAGACAAAACACCTCCCAAGCTCCCACAGTTCCACCATAAGGTAGGAAATAGTATTTTGGACTATGTTTCACTCACCATCAATGTCTCATGTATTATCAAGCCCTAATTTCTAAAGTAATTTCAAATCATACCATAACATATACAGAGTATATCATATATAATTCTTGATGCAGAGAGTGTGATAATTTTGTGACATTTTGGTGCATGTGGTGCCCCACTGGGCAAAGTGGCACCAGAATTCATCCGGCCTCAACTAGTGTACACATGGAAATAACATTGCTTATCGTTATACTCCATTAACATTATAAATGTAATATCATATTTCATTTAACTGTGATTGTTCTAGACATGGCAACCAAAATGTGTAGTTATCGGAAAACAATGAATTAAATAAAACAATATGTCCTATGAAACTGAAATGGAGTGAATATACTCATTCAATCATTGGTAATATCAAGAAGATAGAAATGAAAATAAGAAATTAAAGGAATTCATTGGTCGTAACAAATTGCAATTAATTAGGTATTACATTAACTTTACATGAGAAGAATAATCAAATCCCAACTGTCAAATAAAGTCTTGTAAATCAACCAAATTGAGAAGTGATCAATCTATTTATCCAAGTATTTATAAATTACACTTCTATATCTAATAATGGATTGATATTTCCTAACAAGGATGATTCTGCAATTAAAGTGCGGGTAGCTAAACTTTTGAAGCATGGCCCAATTATCCGCATATTTCACCAAAAACTAGAGCATCTCAATGCTTGCGATATGAGAGTAGACTCAAATTCATCAGGATTTTCTCCACTTATTCGGTTATTCAATTACAAGCTTCATGTTACAAACATCCATAAACAATTTCAATCAACAAATAAAGATTTGAAAACAGCCAAAGATGAAATCAATTATATATATACTACATAGACATGGATAGGAATAAGAGATTTGAGATGGTCCAAAATCATCCCCACATATTGAGAAACGCATAAGATTAAGTCTACTCGGCTTACAAAAAATTATGTATATACTACATAGACATGGATAGGGAATAAGAGATTTGATACCTCCATGAGAAACAGTATCAAAGATTCTTCTCTATGATCTTTAGGAGAGTGCGGCATAATCGTGACAACTTGAAGCCAATAACATCCATCATGATAAGTTGAGAGATACGGTAGCAAGAAAAATGAAGAATAATTAGGGGCCTTAGGGCTTGTCCATCACTTTATTGTTAGTATTACGGAATATGGAGTATTATTTATAGTTTTACAGGCTACAGCAAGCAAAATTACAATCCACCTCATAAAACAAACTAGAAGGATCCCGATTCCCAAATTTATTTCATTCTTTAACAAGCCATCTTGAAAGTATAACTCCATGTTCAAAAACTCAAAAACGTTACATAAATTCAGATTTGTTTGTCATTTAAATTGCATCTACACCTTCTTGTTCTTCACAACCAGTAGCTAAATAGTACAGAATTGAAATTGATTAGCATAATAGCATGTGAGAACCATGACATCAAATAAAGCAGATGATTACAGAGCCAAAGTCCTCTGATTGCAAAAGGCTGAGTTGAAGAAAACAAATTGCTAGTAACATACTTCTACAATTTAAATACTCCAAGTAAATCAGTTAAGACTTATTCCCAGTTCATTCATATACTTCTCTTAGAGCCATATGTTCTCCTAAAAATGGAGATAAACATTTCATATTTCATAATATTAATTTTTGTGCCAACTCTATAACAATTACATTTACTACTACAGCTTAGGTTTAAATTGCAAAATGAGGATATTCTTTGGTCCTAGCCACAACAAGCCATTACACATTAACACCCTATCAAAATGAAATATTTACACAAATTAAACTAATAAAAAACAATTAATTAAGAATAATTTACCACTAAATTAGTTGCAAAAAAAAAAAAAAAAAAAAAAAAAAAAAAAAAAAACCGAAAAGGGAATATGAGGCCAAATTTCTACAGCTTTCAATTTTGCATAAAAATTGTAGATTGAATGAAATATGTTTCTACTGCAAAGAAGTATTTTCACAAAAGGCCATGAAGCAATCCAAAGAGTATAATTTAATTAAATAAGCAATTTGAAGCGAAGGGCATTAAGTATCCAAAGATATAGTACTTCTTTGCATCCAAAGGATAACTTAATTAAATAAGCAATTTGAAGCAAAGGGCATGAAGCAAAACAAAAATACAAAACATCATTCGCAATCCAAAGGGTATAATTTAATTAATAAACAATTTGTAACTTCATTCTTTCGCAATCCAAATATGAATTAAAGTGAAACACCATAGCAAATTTAGCTTCAATTCTGGCAATTAAATAAGCAAATCGCTATATTCTCACAGAAGGGCATGAAGGCAATGTAATCGAAATTTATAGAAATCAACAAAATTTATAATATTTACCTATTTAGGTGTTTAATTTGAAAAAACATACATCAATTTTAGCCTCCGATTTAAAGAAAGAGAAAAAGTTCCGATTTGAAGAAGGAGAAAACGACGAACCTGTGAAGACCTCAAGCGATTGATTGAATCGAAGAGGTTCAGACAAGGAAACTCCAGCAGCAGAGCCGTTCCATAAAAAATTAGGGACTTGGGACTTGGGAGACAAGAAACATAATCACAAAAACTTCTAAAAAGATAATAATAGAAGTATAGTTGTACAGAAATCTCTATACTTAAGGTGATTGAGTCCAAATCCATTTGAATTTTATAACAAAAAAATATAATAAAAAAATGTGTTTCAAATATATAATTCAAAATTTAATTTAATTTAAAAGTGGTTTTTACTTACATATTTAAATATAATATTATTTATCAAAATTTCAATATCAATCACTTCTAAAATTTTATTTTTAATTACATTAAGATTAATTGTAAATTTTAAAACATAATTATCAAGTATAAAAATAAAATATTGTTCATATATATAAAAAATTAAAAATTAAGCCCAAAAAATTAGGGGCTTGTGCCATCACCATCGACCCTGCCCAACAATATGACTTGAGAAACGAGACAAAGGGAAAACAAAACTGAATAAGGCGCATTTAGAAGGCTATTTTTTTTTTTTTATGAAAAGGAAATATACATTATGGTACATTTTATTTTGTATAAAAATTAGACTAAAAAGATTATACTACAAAGACAAAATCTAAATTTTTAACTTTCAAGCTATTTGACCATATATCCCTTTGATGGGCGTTTTATTTTGAGGCAGATGTGGTTTAAGTTTAAGCCCGCAACACCTACCTGCTGCAGCTAGCTAAAAATGAGTGTGTTGTCACCACTCACCATCTAAGCATATATAGCATAGAGGTGGTGATCTGAAATTCTGGAATTCAGATCACTTGTTCTTCTTCCCACCAGCAAGAATACGTTGAATCTGAAGGCCTCGACTGAAGGCTTGGTTGAAAAGCAACCTGGTTTGAAACTCTGACACAAATGGGAACCATGCCAGACAAGCCACAGGTGTAAAGATAATCAACCCCATTATGTACTCATACCCTCTTCCCAATGCCTTCACAGATCCCCACATTCCCACGCCCTTCACCGCCGGCCTGCATGCTTGTGCTATCTGTAGAATAGCCCATGCTGTTGGCATGAAGGCTAGTAAGCACGCAAAAATGTCTCCCACAGTGAGACTCAAGAATGTGAAGAAGATGACTAGGGTGACTATGAAGCCAATGAAAAGGAACAACTTTAGAAGCCTGAACATTAGCTGAAAGTCTGCACTGAACTTCTTCCTGCCCAATGATACTACCTTCAATATGATTATGACTGCAACAATAACTAGCCAAGACAGACAATAGACCTGTAATAACCCCGGAAACGAACATTAAAATATGATTCATGATCGGTTAGTAATCGATCTAACATAAGTAAAACTCGATCAGAAGGTAGAAGAAAATGTTAGCTTACATTACCAAGATACTCTTGTGTTGTTGGCAAATGTAGACTGATAACAACAATGCCATACTGTAAGATTTAAGAAGGCAAGGAAGGAGCAACTTCACAGGTACGTCCTAAATAAACTCCAGTGTACTGGAGATGCTCTTGTTTCTCCTCCCACCATGCACTCCAAACTTTCTGGTTGCAGGAACACCGATCTCCACCTCGGTTACTAATCCGACTTACTCCCAGATCATCAAAGCTCGTCCACTATCCTTTTGCATTAAATCCCGCAAGGCACCTTGAAAAGGAAAGGACGCAAACGTAATGCACTACCGAAAAACCACATTGAGCCAAAGAGAGGCAAAAGAACAGTACAGAATCCGGAGACTGCTGCGCCATACATCGTGATAAGATATGAAGTAACACGACTCAGTATTTCAAACCTTGTAGTGACAATGGCTCCTTTGCAATACATTCTGTAATTTTCAGCAAAATTTCCCATGCTCGCCCACCAAAAACACGCCCCAGCTTGCTCTGTATTTGCTCCACCAGATGTTAAAATAGTGGCGACAAAATAATGAACGCTTTGTTACCAGAGAAATGTTGAAGAATACAGCTGCTAATTGAAGCTGCTAATGACCCCATATCACCTAGACGCAGTGTCACGACCGGCTCCTTTCTAGTCCAATCTCCCATAATCATAGGGCAAAGCATCAATAGACCAAGCTGCAA
>VALG01006673.1:0-14444 GCA_009835305.1 Ipomoea purpurea
ACAAGTCAACAACTTGCCAAGAGAAATCTCGTAGAGAGGTTACCCAAAGCGTCATACTCAAAAGACAAAATTTGTGAGGCATGTCAAAAGGAAAACAAATCAAGTCATCTTTCAAGACCAAGGATGTGGACGCAAACTCTCGTTCTCTAAGTCTTCTACATATGGATCTCTTTGGACCAGTTGATCCAGCTAGTCTGAGTGGAAGAAAGTATGCTCTCGTCATAGTAGATGATTACACGAGATATACTTGGGTACTTTTCATGAAGAAAAAAAATGAAAACAGAAGTCGTTCTTCCCAATCTTTTAAGACAACTTCAGACAGAAAAAGAGGTTAAAATCATTCGGATAAGATCAAATCAAAGAACTGAATTCGTTAACAAAGTCATAAAAGAGTTATGTGCACAAAACGGAATCTTTCACCAACTTTCAGCAGCACGAACTCCTCAGAAAAACGGAGTAGCCGAAAGGAGAAACAGAACCCTGAAAGAAGCAGCACGAACAACGATCGCTTACTCAGGCTTGCCAAAGCGGTTTTGGGCCGAAGCCATAAACACGACATGCTACACACAAAATAGATCCCTGATCAACAAATCCTACAACAAAACTCCATATGAACTATGGAAAGGTAAAGTCCCGAGTATTGGCTATTTTCATGTTTTTGGTTGCAGGTGCGTTATACATAACAATGGAAAGAATCATTTGAGAGCCATTGACGAAAGAGCAGACGAAGGATTTTTCATGGGTTATTCCTCAGTAAGTAAGGTCTTTAGAGTCATAAACAAAACGAACAATGGTGATTGAGGGAATCAATTCATGTCAATTCGATGAACAATCTGAGAAGAATCCAGCTGGCATTGAACCGTCAAATAATCCAAGTCAAAGCTCTCATCAACCAATTGAAGAAAAAATCTCACACGAAGAAGATATTCTATCTTCCTACACGAAATATCAGCTGCAGATCTCGGAACCGAAGCTACAACTCAAGAAAATGTTGACACACAACAAAATGCTCCTAATGTTCCGGCACCATCCGAACCAATGATTTATGTTGAGCTGTCGTATATTCCTGAAATGGATGCTCAAAATCAGCAAAATGAATTTGAACCTGACCTAAGATGGTTAAGAAATCATCCTCCAGATCAAGTGATTGGAAATGTTCAAGAAGGTGTAAGAACAAGAACCTCCTTGCACGAAAACATGATGGCATGTTTCCTATCACAAATGGAACCCAAGTCCATAGAAGAAACTTTAAGTGATCCTGACTGGGTAATAGCCATCCAAGAGCTTCATCAGTTTGAACAAAATGATGTGTGGGAACTTGTTTCGAGACCAACACATCAGAAAGTTATTGGAACTAAATGGGTTTTTAGAAACAAAATGAGTGAAGATGGACTTATTGTTAGGAACAAAGCTCGTCTTGTTGCTAAGGGGTATTGTCAAGAAGAAGGAATTGATTTTGATGAAACTTTCACCCCTGTAGTTAGACTTGAGGCCATACAAATATTCCTAGCTTTTGCAACTTACAAAAACTTCAAAGTCTATCAAATGGATGTCAAAAGTGCATTCTTAAATGGGCTTCTTGAAGAAGAAGTATATGTTTGCAACCGCCTGGTTTCGTGGTTAATAATGAACAAGAAAAAGTCTATCATCTCAAAAAGGCTCTTTATGGATTAAAACAAGTTCCACGAGCTTGGTATGATACTCTCTCACATTTTCTTATCAATTGTGGTTTCACGAAAGGAGCTGTAGATAAAACGCTCTTTCGTATAAAAGATGATAATCAAAAATTTTTAGTACAAATCTACGTTGATGACATTATCTTCGGAACACGAATCCTAGCTTATGTGAGAAGTTCTCAAACCTTATGCAAGGAAAATTTGAAAGAGCATAATGGGAGAACTGAACTATTTTCTAGGGTTGCAAGTAAAGCAATGCTCAAATGGAATTTTCATTAATCAAGCCAAATACACCAAAGACCTAATCCGAAAGTTTGGCATTGATGGAAAAACTTCTGTTAAAATCCCTATGAGCACATCCCTTAGAATGGATATTTGACAATGAAGGAAAATATGTGGATCAGAAAAACTTTCGTGGTATTATCGGGTCTCTCCTATATCTAACAGCAAGCAGACCTGACATTTCATTTTGTTGGAGTATGTGCAAGATTTCAAGCTAAGCCGAAAGAAAAGTGTAACACCGTGTTACGAGCCTAAAACCAATTAAATCATTAACCAAATATCCAAAGAAAGGATTAAATTACAATAATTAATTTTAGAAGAGGCCCACCATAGTCCGTGGGCCCTCCACCCCTTAAAACCAACCCTAGCCCTAGAATGAATAGAATTAGCAAACCCATAATATTAGACCTAATTAGACTCTAGGTGTATAACTAGGGGACATAAGAGGACCTAGAACCCCATCACAATAATCTCTCACCACCCAAAGAGTTCCAAGAATCCCTTAGGAGAAATCAGAAAGAAGAAAGCTTAAAGAAAGATCCTTCATACCAAGGAATTAATTAAGCTAAGAGGCAACCCATGTCTCAACAAAACCTATTTTCATAGCTATGATTCCCCCCTTAGGATTTCCCATATCTTGTTGTTGATGATTCGTTATATTGATCTTGATAATTGGTGTTATGATTCCATGGGTAATCTTGATGATCTTGATGACGATAGAGAGGTTCTTGGTATTATATGTGTTCTTGATGATGTGTGGTGTTCTTGATGATATGATGTTTTTCATAATTATATGATGTTCTTGATGTTTATGTGATATTCCACTGAATCTTGATATTAGAAGAGGATTGTTCTTGTTGATTTAAAAGTAATTAGAACCTAGGTTGTATCGTGAACTCGTGTGGATTATTCTTAGTGTATTGGGTGGGAATTTCGCATGTTTGGTTTTGATTATGTTTAGGAAAGCATGATAGGTTATGTGTCGTATGTTCTCACTTTTGGATCTGTTAATTGTCTACGTGTTGTGTCAATTGCGTTTGAAAGTGTCTAAGCATGGTTTCCGGGTTCCACAAAGGTTCCCGGGACGTTTTTGTGAAAAGAGTTAGTGGGGTAGGGGACCCGCCACCTACCCACGGCAATGTTGACATCGCCGGCAGCGGGCAGCTGCCCGCCGGCACCCACTGCCCGGAAAAACACGTCGCCGACGGGCAGCCAGCTGGTGACCCTCAAACCCACCGGCTACCCGCTGGAATATACCCCACTTTGGGATTTTGGCTTCCCCGTTTGATGTTCCCCTGATCCCCGTGGGCGTCCCAACGACTCCGTCTATCGTGCCTGTGTCTAGTTTGATATTTTGGGTACAGTTCGTAGGTTTATGAGTCTATATATTGCATGCTAGTTGAATTGGTATCCCGTTGACCTAGGTGGAAGAAGTATGAACCCCTTAGGATTATTCTTAGTATGTGAAGGATCACGCATAGGTTTTGTTATACGTTTTCTCCCCTTCCCAATGTGTAATGTCGGTTGCATGTGCTTGTTATGTGTTATGTGTGTGTGATACCCAATTCGGTTGCGATCGATTGGTTATTCCTGAGCTGCGGTTCAGAAGCTGGCTACGGTCAGATTTACACTCTTGGGCTGCGGTCCACCGTTTGGTTGCGATCAAACGTTTCTACATGAGCTGCGGTTCATATTTCCTGGCTGCGGTCAAATGACATACTCTGGCTACGGTCCACTGTTTGGTTTGCGATCATCCCTCTGTGTTGCGATACGGGGCAGTGCTGCGGGGCTGTGTTAGAGCTATACGGGGCAGGGTGCTGCGGTCCATTATGATGAGCTGCGGTTCATCGTCGGTTGCGATCGACCCCTCCGTGTTGCGATACGGGGCAAGGTGCTGCGAGGCCGTGTTAGAGCTATATGCCTGACCCTCATGTATGGGCATGCGATTGGTCTGTGGCGCCAACAAAGTGTGCTTGTGTAATGAGATATGGACGAGTTTTGTTATGAGTGTCTTGGGATGTGACTATAGGATATGCTGGGAATCGTATATGTTGGGTTATGATATTAATTGTGCTCATCTTTATCCGTCTTGCCTGTTTGTAAACTGTATATGCTTGGTATAATGTTTGTAGTGGCTTAGCTCTAACTGTTTGAGTCTATCCCTTTTTAAAAACTAGAGCTCATAGGATATATCTTCATGCTTCAAAATGGTTTTCGTATATATATATATATATATATATAATATATTAAATATATATATAATAATATATTCTATATGTTTGTATTTCCAGCGTTGGAGTGTTACCAGATTCTCGTGAACTGGATATATTGGCTTTCACAGACGAGTAGATACTGGAGCGCGCTAGAGGTTTGGGCGAGATTAATATTTTCTCTTTCGCTGGTGCCATGATTTGTATTGATACTGATTGAGATTGTTAGAATTTAGCCTGTGCACCTAGTTCTATAGCTCATGTGTGGCATAACACCCCGTATTCTTATAAACGTTTTGGATTTATATCATTTACCTTTGTTATATAGTCTTTAAAAGTTTTAAAATTCCGGGTGTTACAGAAAGTCACTTGAGCGCAACCAAAAAGATCTTGAGATACCTTAAAGGGACGCAAAGTGTTGGACTTTGGTACCCGAAAGAAGGATCCTTATCTTATTGGCTATTCGGATGCCGGCTTTGCTGGATGCCGAATTGATCGAAAAAGTACCTCAGGAACATGCCAGTTCCTAGGGGGAAGACTTGTGTCATGGTTCAGCCAGAAACAACATTCTATTGCTACTAGTACGGTTGAAGCCGAATACATAGCAGCTAGAAGCTGTTGCGCTCAAAATTCTGTGGATGACACATCAGTTGAAGGATTATGGAATAAAAGCACGAGAATGGCACAAATGGCGATAACAGAGCGCAATTGCTATCACACATAATCTAGTTTACATTCACGACTAAGCATATTGATATTAAATATCATTTCATTCGTGATCATGTTAGAGAAAAGACATATCTCTTGAGTATGTCAACACTGATGATCAACTTGCGGACATACTCACAAAACCCTTAAGTGAGGCGAGGTTCTCTACTCTAAGGCAATGAAAATAGGAATGTTGAGATGAACAATAAAGCTTTGGAATCAAATCTGCAAAGATTCTATAATATTCCTTCGATGCTCTAACCAAAGGATTTGATTCCTTATACACGCAAGGTCTCTATAAAAGGGGTACATTATTGTCATCTAATTCTCCATAATTAACAAGAAATCTAGTTTTTATCTTTGTTCTTGCAGACATGAGTACAGGAAGTGAAACGAAGACAACGATCACCAAGACAAGAAAGGAAGAAGCCGAAATCTTCCATGACCCACTAGTGAATGAGGAGGATCTGAACAAATTCCTTGCATACTCTCAGCACATACAAAACCTTCTACGAGAACCAACAGAGCATGAATCAAGAGAATCATTTCACTCCGTCGGCAATACCATAGGGTATGCAAAGGAGGATAGCGTGTTGGAACGAAGTGACAGTTTTGACTATTCACCATCAAGCACTCCTCCAAAAATTCCGTCTCCTCTCAAATCCACAGCTAGCAGCAAGAAGAAAAAGGCCTGAAAATCTCATTGGGCCATAATGATAAGCTGTGCTTTTGTTATCTTTAAATATGTTTCGTGCTTTTAATAAATCTTTTAAATTTCTCGTCTCTCACGAATCTTTTGATAACGTCTTTAACACGAAATAAGGCATCAGTACCCAAAATATTATAACAAGATCCGCATGCAACCTTTGTGCCTATAAATTGGAATCTTACTTCATAAACTTTTCTCACACATTCAGTTCTTTAGTAAGAAAAGCTTGGAGGAATGAATAAGGGAAAAGGAAAAATTGACGAGGCCGAAAGAAGAGCCATTCGACTATATCACCATTTCCAGGAAGCTAGCGGTCTACCAAACGCTACTATCATTAAGCTGGAAGAAGACGGTGAAAGGGTCAATGTGACATACTCTATGCCTAACACAGCAACCCTTAAAGAGAAAGAGATACTAGACAATATTGTCAATGAATCTCAGGCAAAGAAGGCATATCACTTGGAACAAGCCAAACGGCTTGCCAACGAAAGGATAATAGTGTTGGAAAGCGCCAACAAGCACTCGACAAATCCACCCACCTTTCGTTGGTATCCCATTTCTGAAGTCCCACAACAAAGTGAGGAATCTTATGAAGACTTCACTTTGGTTCACGCTCAGTCACCTACACAATCAACCATGCCCACCCTCTCTCTAGATGAGCTGGACGAATATGCACAGAAGGCAAAATTGCCTGATGTGACTGATGAGCTGACTCGTTTGGAACTTCATGTGCCCTATCGTTTTCTCTGACTGTTGCTTGTTGTATCTTTGTGGCTTGGAGTACTTCCTCTCACTCTCGTTCAATAAAAAATTTCATTTCGTGTTGTTACTAATTACTCTTTTGATTGTGTGCTTATAATTGTCAGAATAATTCCCTTCCGATCAAAGATGAAATTATCACAGATGCATTATATGATAAATGTTTCGAACAAGATAATGAATGCATGAATCATATCAGATCTCACTAATCAAACGTTCAATGCTGATTGGTTTCACGGGAATCATAGGATTTTCTAATGGATAATATCTGGACGTAACCAATGAGCAAAGACCTATCATCATTCTTTGTTATTATAAAAAGAGACCATTGATTCACAACTAATTGCATCTCTATCAATGGCTCCTAAAGTCTCTATCACTAAGGTTATTTCAGGGAGATCCAAAGATCGTTAAGGACATCAAATCAGATGATCCTCTGGATACCTCATCTGATTCAGAGAGCGAGGATTTTGACGAACTTATCAAAAGAAGGACAAGAGAGGATGCTTAACTCTTTTGATCCTAAAGAGGGACCTCCCTTGGTTGTTAAAAAAGGTTTTCTCTCTCTAGAAGCCTGGAATGACCCGACTATGGATAAAGATCTTCGAGAGTTCTGGAGAACCTACAACTGCAAGACTGAACTTGTAGGTTACATCGAAGGAGAATCTGATGAGGAGAAACAATTCTGTCCCAAGAAAATCTCCGAAGGCTCTAAGGGCGAGTCTAGCACGAAAGGAAAGGGAAAGGTAAAGAAGTGATAATCTTTGTTTTTTTAATTATCTTTTAATTTGGCATCCTTGTACCTCTTGTGAGAATAATTAATAAATATCTTCTGGCACATACTTGTGCGTATTGTAGTTACACTACTGTTCTTGAAATCATGAGCTTCTTGACTACAATCAGTCAAAGTCTTACTCGATATTGATTATTCGTTGAAGAAATATATGGGCATTAAGTGCCGCATTGAATGCTATGTGTAACTGTCACATAAATATCTTCTCCTCCCGGCTATATAAAGGGAATGAATTCTTCTTCATTTCACCATCACTCTCTTCATCATGTATCCCAAAAAGCCCTTTACCAGAGGTGATTCTCAAAAGTTGAGAGACATTGCCAGGCAAATCCGAGAAGAACAGGGTGATCTTTATCCCGGCAATAGTCTTCAAGCACCTCTGGAAATCTCATCTGATACCGAATCTTCTCATCAATATGACAAGATGGCTGCTTACATCGTTGAAGAACCAGAAGAAGAAAACCCTCTGAAAGAAGAGGTCCCTCCACAAGAGACAACTCCTGCTGATCCCTGCAAGTACTATGACCAAGACTACATCGCCTATCTGAAGGAAGAGCTCAAATGTGAGCCAAAATCTAATGAAGAAGGACCTGCCTCATCCTCGGATTCCAACTTTCTGCATACTGGGAAATGGTACAGAAGAATGTGGGCTGATCTCAAAAAGCCGAAAGCTGAGCCCCATGAGGACAAGGCAAACGAGAGGAAGAAAAATAATCCTTCGGATTATGTATCTTATCTTCTGTATTTGTCTCTCTCGTTTTAATGAATAATAAAGTACTGGTTTCAAAATATTTGAGTTCGAATTTAATTGAGTGATGAACGAAACTTTAATTGTTTTGTTCACACTGATCACAGAGTATTCTTTGACTGAGTACGCCTTTCTTGGAAATGCATATATTCCCTCAAGCGTGCTATCCGTATCCATGACTAGTCATTCGGGTCACATTCTTTGATACATCTAATATTCTCTATAAAGGACCCTCTTGGGAAATAAGGCTTCACTATTCTCAACTCATAACGTCATGGACAAAGGGAAAGAAATAGCTCTCACAACCAGAAGTTTATCTCAATTCAAGAATGACACTCGTCATAAACCAGATACTCACTTGAGAAGGGATCATCATCTGATGAATCCACCAAAGCATCAAGCTTTTCTGAATTTCGTTTTCTTGTGCAACTTGCGCCGCAACTGAAAAATGAAGAAAAATATCGGGCTCTTTATGCTGGTGCTAAAGCTCAAGTGATGGATGAACTTGATGACTTGGAGAGAAGAGGTCTCTCAAGGGATGCAATGGGAACGCGATCATGAAACAATCATAGCCGAAGTGTTCGCTCTTGAGGTTCGAAAGAAGGAATACTTTGAAAATGCCCGAAAGAAGAGTGCTGGCAAGGAGTAAAGACTCGTATTTCACGAATCATGAGAGATGTAGTCATTGTCTTTGTTTCGTGTAATAAAACATCTCTCGGGCTATGAACTCTCGTTGTATGTTCATATATAAGATTTGTTTGACTTAATTTGTCTTACAAATCTTTTGTTAAGTAAAGTTTATCTTGTTTCAGTTTTCAGTCGTATTTAAGAAGCTTCATATTAAATTACTCATCTGAACCATTTACACGTTTCATCATGGGGATCGTATGGCCTAAGAAAATGGTCCACTACCCCGCGATGTCTGACAGATGAATTGATGTGCATTTAATGCTCGTACAGGCACTTGAGTGGAATTCTCTCTCCACATTTAATATGGAATGATCAAAACTGATCTGAGCATGATCTTATCACACTCCTATAATCAGATCAGTTACCTTTTGAAGAAGTGGAACCGATTGAAAATTTGAAATTCAAACTACCCACCCCCAAAATGGGTCACCCGTAATTGAATACCCGGAAACCAGTGAAACCCTACATAAACCCTCTCCCCTCCATACTTCACCTCTTTTATTCATCCTCCGTCTCAAAACCATACTTCCACACTTGTTTTCTCACAACACTTCAAAATGGCAAAGAAATCCCAAGCTATCCCCTCCGATACAGAACCAGAAACCCCAACCACCATGGAAATACCTACTTTCCCTACGGAAGATATAAACTTTATCGAATCCAGGGCTCCGCTTATCGTCGGAGGAATCATGTGGGATGCTCATGTGTTCCTCGAATACGTTCTTGATCGCGAGTTTGGAGAAAGAATCATCACTTTGCTCACGGAAACTAGGTTATACAGGTTTATCACTCATCTATATACTTTATGGTACCCAACTGATGTTGCTCAATTTTACATGAATGCAACTGTTTCCTCCGATTCTCTAACCATCACCTCTAGAGTTCACAATCATCAAGTGGTTATAACATCAGAGGGCATACGAGCAGCATATGAGTTTCCTCAGAGGGATGAGACATACAAGCCCAACCTCTCCTTCTACCACTATGACCCCAATGAGTTTTATGAAACCATCAAGAACGACCATGCACCCTCGAAGACGGAGATCACATGGCCTTTGAAGAAGAAGTGGTTTCGTCTGAACAACGAATTCACTATTGACATCTTCAATAAGATCGTAGATCACAAAAACATCTGGAACGGATGATGTCACAAAAGAGAAGCTCAAAATGCTGCATGCATTCCTTCACGAACACAAGGTCGATTGGTCGAAAGTTATCTTCAACAACCTTTTCCATACCATCACCTTCAACAGAAAAAGTCCTGGTGACATCACGAAGAAATTGGGCTATGGATTCTTGGTCAGTCATCTGCTTGTCACAAAGGATGTCCTTATGAGAACAGGAATTCAGCCAGGACCAAAAGCCTGCAACATGAAGCAGAAGCCCTCCAGCTATGACAAATAGAAAGCCTTGGAGTTGGGAATTCTTTGGAGATGGTCAAATCAATATGAAAATCAAGGACGCCGAAAGATTCAGAAGATGACCAACCAAAGCCGAAAAGGCAGAAGAAAGAAAAGCGCTCTTCTCGGGTTAAGACGAAAATGGGTGTTATCAATGAATCCACTCCCACATCTCCAAGATCTCCCACGGAAAAGAGAACTCCTACCCCGCCCATTCCTCCTCCAGACACAGTTGTTGTCGAAGACTCATCTGATGAAGACAATTTGGTTCTGTCAAACCTCGGAAAGACGGGACGTTTTCGTTCTCCTGTCAAAACGAAATCTGGCCCAAACTCTCTCCCCGAAGGCAGACGATACACCGAGAGAAGCATTCTCTCAGGGGGAAGAAGATACGAGAGAAGCACCTTCTCAGGGAGAAGGTCAGCCGAAAGAAATCTCTCGAGAAAAGCCTTCTGAACAAAAAGTGCCTAACCTTGGCCAAAGCTCTTCCCAAGACCTTCAACCACAAGAACCCATTTCAGCAGTGCGACATTCTCAATGTTCGACAGAAGAACCTGCTGCTATGGAAACGGATGCCGGTCACTTAAGTCTTCCACAAGAACCTGGCTTGCCAGCAAAGATGAAAGAAGTGACTGATGAATTGACTAAAGTTCCATATCTTCCACAAGAACCTACCGGTGCAGAGCATGTAAAGAATACTCTGACACAAGAACCTGCACTGGTAAATGAGACCGCAATTTTAACAGTTGATATTCCTGCCATCCCGAAAGCACCAACACCTGTTCCCGAAGCTACACCAAAACCGCCAACAAGAGATCAAGTGCTTCGAGAGTCAACTGAAAATGACTACAACAGGGTGTTGCAATGGCAAAAATGGCGCACAGCCCCTTTGGAAACGTTCATTGAAACCTTTGAAGCCATGAAGGATGAAGAGAAGTTTGCTCTAGAGTGGATTGGCACGAAGGATGTCTATGAAGCACTGCGTCTTGAGACAATAAGATGGGTGTTTTCTTACAAAATGACCAATCGCACTCTCGGAAAAGATAAAGCTCTGATTTGTATTGAGCTTAACAAACCTCCTTTGGATCCAGCGTTTGTAGAAGAAATGAAGATGGTTCGATATGCCATGTTGATATCAAAAGTCAAAACCATCCTGGAGAAAGAACATCAAAATGATCCAAATTGCAATGTTAGTGGCTCGAAGGATAAGCAAGGCCGAGAGATCAACACGGCCGAAGAAGACGAAAGGAGTAATGATGAGGATGAAGACGAATCTGATGATATTGAGGATGCAGATGATGATGATGATGCTGATGATGATGATGACGATGATGATGATAATTCGGGAAATGATAACAACAACACGGCTGATCTGGGCTATGACAGTGAATCTCCTCTCTTGGTAGGTCCGAACTATAACGAAGTTGTACCCGAAAGATCTCCAGCTCAAAGATCACCCTCCAAAAGTGATGACAAAAGGGAAGCATCACATCAAGCTAAAGACGTTTCAATGATCACCCTGAGGATTTGTCTCGAGCTCTCGTCCCACATGTTCAACCCATGGACGAAACTCCAATAAAACGAGAGGAAGCAGTTGTACGTGAGGGCAAACTGGAAACATCACCAATCTTTCTTAGCTCAGCAAGTGGGGGCAAAAAGGATGCACCACTTCAAGAAGACCAGATGGATACCCCACAAACTAATATTGAAGATGACTCTCCACCATTGTCCCCACGAAACGTCATGAACCTCATGAGGGATATGGTTCATGCTGCCGAACTTACACATTAGCAATATTTGATCCTTCGGTAAAGGGACACCAAAGTTCTGGAAGACTTATCCAAGAAGGTGGATCAATTGATGGATGCTCAAGCTCAGTCTCGTCCGTCACCACAAGAGCAATCTCAACCTCTACCGCAAGCTAAACCTGACCAACAATTCAACAAGCAATTGGCTAAGGAACTTCATGAACTTCATACATATGTCAACAAAGTGGCTCGACAACAGCACGAACTTAAGCACTCCTACTACAGCCTCAAGGAGCTCGTTGACTTAGCTTGCTCAAAAATGGAAACTTCGCATGACAATACATACCAACTGGCACAGTATGTTCTTCAAACTCTCGGGTATGTGCAAGACATTCTGATTGCAATGAATAAGCTGTCCTCTGTATCTCCCACCACTTGTGCCGATGATGCCAAATAGGGGGAAAAGAGAAACAATGATGATAAGGATGACGATCATCCTAGGGACAATACGAGAGATCGCTCCCCATCCCATGCACCAAGAGACTCTGGACAAAGAAGTGCAAAACCTTCACATCCACCATCCAAGTCTCGTGGTCAACACCCTTCACAGTCAAGGCATTATTCTAATCGTGGGCACAAATCTTCTCATCCCAGATCACAGTCCATCAAGCCTCGACAATCCTATGGTTCTGAATCACAGTTCGTATTCAGTGGGCTCTCCAAGAGAAAAAAGACGAACCTAAGGCAAAAGCTCATGAAGAACAATAAGATAACAATGGATGGCATAGGAAATTTTGTGGAGTTTAGACCTTATGAAGAAGGTAGTGGAAAACGTTTTGAGGGTTGCAATGTTCCTATCTGGCTGAAGACAAAGGACAATCACACTAGAAACATCATAATAAGTCACCCAAAACGAAAGAAGTCAAGAGCAAAAAGAGAACTTTATGGAGAAACATGAAGAAGAAGCCCGAAAAGAAGAACATGAACTGGAGGAAAGAGAGAGAGTAAGAGAAAGCTTATTGAAGATCTCCACGAAATTAACCAAAAGTCCCTGGGCTAGGTGTCATCTACAATGCAGCTTTCAAAGTGCATGCCGAGTCTGGAAAAAGCTACAGAAGAAAGGAATGATTCTTTCGAACCCATCTCCATGGTGGATAGCTGGAGTAATTGCAGGAGGAAATATTCGTGAGGCCTTACAAAATTTCATAAGTTCAACATCCAAGGAACTCACGAAGATCTAGTCAAGACAAATCCATTAAGATTCTTTTTCAGAGAAGAATCAATGAGGAAGATCGACATTTCAGAGAGAATGCTCAAACTAGCAAGAGGAAAAGGGACATTCGTTGGTTTGTTGGAAGCTAGATAGGTTAAGCCAAGCTACAGAATGTCGGAATATATACTGTTAGATTTGTTGTGTAAAGATTGATCTTCTTTTATGTTTTTCTTGTTAAAAATAGGTTTGTTTTTGGTATTCTTTATTCATTTATATATTATTTGGTTTGTTATTTGTATTTTAGTGGCTTCGTTATTTTTAACTCTCGTGTGTAGGGTGTCGTGGGAGTCACTTGTCGGTGTGTTCTTTTCGTCTGTTATTGGTGCTTTGTTATGCTAGGGAGAATAAAGACTTTTGTATACTTTCTCGATGTTATGGCTGCTTTTTGTAAATTAGAGTGATCTATTAATTGAGACTTTATCAGTTTGATTTCTTTATATACAGGAGTGTTATGTTGGTTGGTTTTGGGTCATTCCATCTAAAAGTGGTGGATTTTGTATAGGAACGATCTTTGTAGATTTTAGTTGTTTTTGTGTATATTCCAATGTTTTGTGTGGTTTTATCCATGATGAATTGATTTTGATCTTGCATCTATATATATACTTTATCTTTTTTTTAATCGCAGTGTTTTCGTTATAAGAAGTTTAAGGGTGAGAGTGGAGGGACTCACCACTGTATTTTGTCGATGTTATATGGGTTAGTCAACGAATGAAACGGGTTTTTCTGCCTTTATAGGATTGTTGGTGTGGCTATATCAATTGAGATAGATTGTAGTCGTATTTATGATCAAATGTGATAGCATTGGCAACAACGAGATAAGATAACCAGGAGTGTGTCATTCACCCTCGAAAGGACAATCTTATTATGACAAATCCTTCAAGACATTCTTCTTCTTCAACAACAAGAAGAATGTCTCCACCTGGTCTGACTTGACAACATCCTAGGAGCAAAATTGTACCTCACATATTGTTGGTAAACCACTTCGAAGTGGAACATATAATTGAAGATGTATTTATTCCCTGGAGCTAAAAGACAAAACCCTAAGGCTCTCCATGCCCATCAACGGCTACAAGGTACAAACCGCATTAATGGAGCATTTAATGCGTGAAGCTCCCCGGTCCCTTACCCGCTGAATAATAGGTTTGAAAAATTCATCTCCTCCAACGGATGAAATTTTCCTCATCTATATAAACCACCTTCATCAACTAAGAAGGTGCTGGTTCTTTTTCACTCGATCTAACTATCAAGCAAAAGCTCTTAAACATTCTCAGCTCTCTCAAGCTTTTGTGAAACTAGTGTTAAGGTGTGAGAATACTTGAAGAAGTCCATCGATCCTCATCTTACACCTTGAAGAAAGTCTTGCAACTTGTACCGAAGCAATCATCCATCATCAGTCAATGACTTCACCACTTTGGAGAAATCAGAAAATCATTTTTTCTACCAAACCT
>VALG01006676.1:0-13080 GCA_009835305.1 Ipomoea purpurea
TGATCCAAATCGATCATGCATTGCTTAGGGGCTTGTTTTTAAGCCATAAAGTGACTTAATCAATTTGCAAACTTTATTTTCTTGACCTGCAACCACGAAACCTTCTTGGTTGCTTCATGTAAACTCCTCCTCCAATTCACCATTTAAAAATGCAGTCTTAACATCCATTTGGTGAACCACTAGATTGTGTATAGCCGAAATGGCAATTAACAATCTAATAGTAGCAATTCTTGCTACTGGAGCATAAGTGTCAAAGAAGTCAACTCCTTCTTTCTGCTTAAAGCCCTGTGCGACAAGCCTGGCTTTAAATTTATCAATGGTACCATCAACTTTCATTTTCTTTTTGAAAATCCACTTTGCAGCCTATTGGTTTACAACCATTTGGTGGATTAGTTAAAATCCACGTATTATTCCCCATTATAGAATCCATCTCATCATTTATTGCTTCTTTCCAGAAAGCAACATCTTGAGAATTCATGCTTCCTCAAAAGTATTAGGATCATCCTCTATATTAAAATAATATAGATTTTTAGTCTCTGTAGACTCCCTTGATCCTTCTATCAAGTACATTTGGAATCTGGTCCAAAACGTTTTTTTTTTTCTTGTTCTTTTTACTTTTTCTAAGCTCAGGTTCTTCAAAAACTGCATGATCATAAATTTGATCATCAACTTTGGTCCACTAGAACTAGGAATTAAATCCTTAGTTCTATTTATTGATGAAAAACGATTTTCATCAAAGATAGCATCCCGGGACTCTATTACGGTATGAACCGAAATAAAGTCATTTGGTTCTATAACATAGAACGGTATGCTTTGCTGTGTTCTGCATATCCTATAAAAATACAGTCTATGTCTTTTTCTCCCAGAGCCTTCCGTTTAGGTTCCGGCAACCGTACCACGGCCCTGCACCCCAAACTTTCAAATAATTCAAGTTTGGTTTTCTTTGTGCCAAAGTTCATAGGGAGTTACCCTATTTCTTTTGTTAGGAACTCTGTTGAGAATATAACATGCAGTTAGCATGGCTTCTCCCCAAGAAACCTTCACTCAGACCGGAAACTGATAACATGCAGTTTACCATTTCTTTGAGTACTCTATTTTTCTTTTCTGCTACACCATTTTGTTGTGGTGTCTAAGGAGCTGTGGTCTCATGAATGACACCAACATTTGGAAAAATAATGGGTCATAATATTTCACCACTCTGTCAGTACGTAATATTTTTACTAACTGACTAGTTTGCAAATTCCACCTCCAATTTAAATATTTTAAATTTTTCTAAGGCTTCATCCTTAGAATGCAGGAGGTAACATAGCAGAATCTTGAATAGTCATCAATGAATGTGACTATATATTTTTTATTTCCCAAAGATGGGGTGCTATGAAAATCACACAAGTCACTGTGAATTAATTCAAGTAAAATTGAATTCCTTTTTATACTAGGAAAAGGATTCCTAGTTATTTTATTTAACATGCATGCACTGCATTGTTCCATGTTCATATCAAAGGATGTAATTAATCCATCTTTAGCCATCTCACATACACGTTTATAGTTTACATGACATAAACGAAAATGCATAAGAAGATGACAAACTGAATACGCATAACCAACAATATTATTAATATTCAACTTAAACATATTGTTTGACAGAAACCCTTGGCCTACAAAGATACCGGCTTGGATAAAATAAATCTGTCTGCTTCAAAAACAAGTTTAAAACCACACTTGTTTAATACAATGCCAGAAACTAAATTTTTTCTAACATCTGGGGCATGATACACATCTGTGAGTGTCAACTTCTTTTCCTGAAGTAAGCAACAACTCAACTTGTCCAATGCCTTTGACTTTCACCATGGAATCATTTCCCATGTACAGATTGGACCATCCATTTCAGACTTTCATAAATCTTATAAAGATTTATATCCTTACAGACATGTCTGGTTGCCCAGTGTCAACCCACCACGAGTCATCAGTCTGCATGACACAAATTTCAGATATCATAGCAATGAAATTTTCAGTACTATCAAAAAAAACAAGATTAATTATTTTTACCTTGTTTTCAATTGCCACTTCCCTGACCATGATCACAGAATTTTTACCTTTCCATTTTGTGCCTTTCTTTTCTTCCAGATTTCACAGTCTTTTTTAAAGTGTGGACTGTTGCACACCCAGCATGATACAGATGCCTTTCCTTTTCCTTTTCCTTTCTTCTTAAACTTTGAAGAAATTTGTGGCCTTTCCTGGCTTCCCTTATCCTTTACGATTCCGACTTGATTTGCCTTCATCAACGATTTGTTGATGACAGAACCTGAAGCCCCTGTGACTTTTTGCACTGCCTGCATTCTTACTTTCCTGCAGTCTGATTCCCTCATCACCCGAAGGTCAACCCCCAACTGTTCCATGGGTAAGAGCTTCCTTTTTATGCTTTAAAAAGGTACGTTGTACCTTTTTCCAGGAAGGGGAAAGCTTATCAATGAACTGGCAATGGAAATGGAATCATCCATATTCATATCATGTGCCCTCCATTTGCCCAAGTATCCTGACAATCTCGTGGAATTGTTCCATGACCGGACGATTGTCCACCATTTTTATAATGATTGAATTCACTTACCAGAATTTCTTACTAGAGGCATCCTCAGATATGTACTTCAAGTACATCCCAAAGGTCCTTTGAGGATTCCTCATACTGATAAATATCAAAGAGGGTGTCAGACATACTGTTTAGAATATGGTCGCGGCAAGCAAGGTCATCATTCTCCCATTTGAGTCTCCGGCGAGTACCCCCAAGAGTCTCATCCTCCCGTTCCCCCGGCTTTGGGGTACTTGTACATATGCAACGTTCAGAGCCGCAAGGAGGAACTTCATCTTCTTCTGCCACCAACGGAAGCCTACACCTTCCAAACTGCTCCAACTTAGGGAAGTTGGTTGCAAAGTCCAGAAGTCCAGAACTCATCCTTCCTCAGAAACAGACTTTTAAA
This sequence comes from Ipomoea purpurea, assembly GCA_009835305.1. Lineage (NCBI taxonomy): Eukaryota > Viridiplantae > Streptophyta > Magnoliopsida > Solanales > Convolvulaceae > Ipomoea > Ipomoea purpurea. The sequence continues at coordinate 2,973 of VALG01006676.1, forward strand.
GCTTATAGATTGTTAGAAAAAGTGGAGTGTTTGATGATAGGGAAGTGAGGAAACAAGATCTTTAGGCGTGTGATCACTTTCCTATAAGCTTTAAATCTCCCTTATATAAAGCAACAAGGTTCAAGATTTAATCTTATGGGATACAAGAAGATGGTGAAATTCTTAAGTTGCTTTGTTTAAGAACTTCTTATTGAAATGTAGTACTGTGAAATATCTCATTTTAATGCAAGTTTATTGCATCTCCATTTTCAGGCATTTCTCCAAATATTTATAGATGCGTACAAAGCAGTTTGGAGAATTACATGGAAGTTATAGGAGTTCAAAAACTCAACTTCCATAAGATATATCTTATCTGATATATCAGGCATGAGAAATATATAACTGAATATTATATATATTTATATGATATTGACCTTCGTGGGTTCATGCACTGCTTACAAAAAACAAAAAAAAAAAAAAAAGAACAAAGTAAAGAAACTTATGTTATGGTTTATTAAAACATTTCAGTTTATGACATTGGCACAAAACGGATTTAAACCGCCGCGGAGATGTTTTTAAGAACATACGAATGCATGCAGTACACAAGCCAAGAGCTTTTGGAAGTGGAAATTTTACTTTCGTTGTTTCATGCTTCCCGATGTTTTTTTCAATTGTGCATTTTCGTGAAAGGGTTATAATATACGAAGCTCGCTTCACACGAAACATTGTCCAGAACATTCATAAACGGTTAAGCACTAAAGAGGTGTACACGAAAGGCATTGATTCGTGTAATCCAACGATAAACAAAATGCATGCCATCAACTCCGTTTAAGCCCAAACATCCTTTCGAGGTTCGTTACAGATTAATGGCAATCGTTGATACAATTTTTTTTTTGTCTTTTTATATTCGTTTGAATAACTTATTTGTTTTTTTTTTATTTCATAGGTTGCCACTTACTTTCTACCAGAAACTAAAATAATTTTATAACTGCTTCACAACTCCAAAATTATTTAAGCTTTTCATGCGTATCAATCTGAAGTCATCTAACTCTCATTACGTATATAATCTTAACGATTCCTCTTCTCCATTTTATATACGTAAAATAGTGATATGTGTCAAGATACGATCCAAAACTCATGGCCATAAATGAGAAGTGTCTTACAGGATTCTAACTTTCTACCATGATGGTGATCTGATACTGGCGATTAACGCCTGTAATTCGGTATGTGCAGGGTGCCATGGAGCGAACCGTTGAATCACGCGGTCTCTTTTGAAGAAACGTAGATATAATACACACAAGCTTGTACAGTACTACAATCAAAATAACTTGACACTATTAAAGGCCCTGGTTCCGTATCCATCGTAAGCATTTCCAAGCTAAACCCAAACTTGTTGAAGCGGCCACACTTTCATGCTCACATAGGCTGATTTTTTAATTTCATGCCTGCACAAGCATTTTTTCAAAAGATCAGTTAAGAGTAAAACTCATCCCTACTACAATGCAGACCAAGTATTACTTTAGGGATACCTTTTAATATAGTACTTGCCGCCAATAAATGAAGTTAATCATCTATATTGAACTTCAAGGCCTAACGTAATATTAGGCGTGAGTTGAGCTTTCCTTCGCATCTCTTGACTAACAACGGTTTCAAACCTATCCCTTCCGATGTCCTTAAAACCATTCCTTTGCCAAAGGCTTGTAAACGGATCCGCTAGATGAACCGGACCGTACAAGTCTAGTGCTACAACACCATTACTTAAGAGCTCTTTCACCATAGCTATGTCGCAAGCCTATGTGTCTTGACTTGCCATTATAAACACTGTTATATTGTTGGCCAGTTGTAGTAGCGTTGTCAACAATGTACTAAAACAGGTGACATCGTTTTGGCCAAACTGGAATTTCAAGATTAAATTCCTTAGCCAATCAGGCTTCTTTGTGCTGTTCTGTGCAATAAATTCAGATGCCATAGTTGAGTCTGAAATACAATTTACTTTTTAAAAGCCCGGGAGATAGCACCTCCTCCAAGCAAGAAATACCATCCACTAGTTGAGGAATAATCTTCCTGATTTGATATCCAACTGCATCAGAATATCCTTCAAGGATGGAAATATCTTTTGAATATTTTAAACCACTAATTAATGATTTATTCAGATATTTTAAAATTCTTTTTAATGCCATCCAATGTACTGCACATAGGATTACTAGTGCGTCCTACTCAGTTTCCCTACTGCAAAGCAATATCAGGCCGAGTACTTGTCATTGCATACATATTGACATCCTATCACTTTAGAATACTCCAATTGTAAGACCGGATACCTTCATTGGTATTTAACTTCAATGAAGGATCCCATTGTGTAGAAAACTGGGGAACCACTAAAGTGATTAAATCTTTTTTTTTCTTGTATTATATTGTTGTTAAACTTACTCCATCCTGAAGTTTAATTATTCTGTATGCCAAGAAAACTTCTGGTTCCTCCTGAAATCTTTCATGGAGAAGACTGTAACTAAGAAAACCCGTTGCCTGTGTTGTCGTCGTTACTGTTCGATTTCTGCGATTTCCTTGTTATCTCCATTTCTCCAGTGTTCCTTCTCATTCTTGCCAGTTTTTCCTTGTTTTCTCCAATTTTTCTAGATTTTCATTCCCTATCCTGCTAATCTTTGTTTATTCTGCTCTTTAAAAAAAATTTGGTTTTAATTTCTTAAGGTTAAATGGGAATCATTCACATATAAGCATTTTCTATGTTCTGTTTACATACGGATGATCATAATGACTATTATAATTAATGATCGGGATGATAATGTAATAATAATGATATAACAATAATAATAACAAGCAGAGCAACAATGATTTATCATAATTAATAACAACAACAACAATCAAAACAACAAACACAACAACTATAAAATAAACATAATATAATAAAGCCAAGGGGTAAAACACTGGTATGTAGTGTATGTATACCAAGGACCATCGGAAGGAAGGAGAATACATAATAATATAATACATTAATCATAATAATAATAATAATTATAATAATAATTAAAGTAGACAGTAATAAAAATTTTGGAGAGAGCGTCAAGAGGAATAATATAATTGAATGAATAATAATCGATAATAATGATGGATTCAATAATAGATAATAATTAATTTCTTTGACTATTAATAATAATACATATTATTATTTAGATTATATAAGATAATAAATAATAATAATAATAATAATAAAAGTTAATAAACTGGAAGAGAAGCACCGAACGAAGAGATAGTAATAATATAATAGATTACATAATATAATAATAATAATAGATAGATATGATAACTTAATAATAATAATAAATATGATAATAATAATATATAATAACAACTACTGAAGTGGAGGAATTTAAAAATGGAACGAAGACGTCAGAATAAAAACGAGCAGAGAAGAATAAAAAGAAGAGGAAAAAGAAATTGAAGAGGAATAAAAAAATAAAGAGGGATGAAAAGAAGAAAGAGAGGAAAAAAAACGGAGGAATGCGCCGCTCAAGTCAAGATTCGAGCACTGGACTTCAGGCCAATATACATTATTCACGCGCGTTTTTCCACTCCTCCAAATGGAGAACTCAGAATTTTCTTTCTCCAAAATTATATAGAAACGGAAGAATGAGATAGAAAAGGCATTTGGAAGAAAAAAATTTAGTAAACAACTTCCTCCAATTTTTATTTTTTCCATTTTCAATTTTCCTTTTTTGGAAAATCCTCCATTTTTCCAAGTTAGTAAACGACCCCTTAGTTTTCTTAACTTTTTTCAAATTTTTGGTCATAAACACATGTTTAAATGAGTTCCTTCAAATTTTGTAATTATTTTTTTATTGGTTGTCAAAGAAAATTGCAAGTGCCACTTGGCATTTCTCTCGTTGGCTAGCTCCGATGAAAGAAACAACAATGTTTAAAGTGGAAGATGGATCATCAGCTTATCTAGAGAGGCTGTGCAGTTTGATCTGTAACAAGTGCAAGGAGACGAAATGTGTGTCTAAAGTGATCCCAATATGAGTCCCGCTATAGTGTACCATGTTGCTATTTTAGAACAACAACAATATGTTGTGTTCCAAGCGCTGCAACCCCGACAGACATTTTCCTCACCGTGCTGACGGCATCTTTCGTCTCCGCCTTCGTGGAGGAGTGCCGCCGGAGTGTCGCACTGAGTAAGGCGATGCTGGGGTAATGTTGAAAGGCGTTGCCGTTTCTTCCACCGGAGTCGACCTATGACACTTGCGTTTCTCTTTCACCAACCATAAAAAAATAATAATAATAATAAATTCATAAATTTGAAGAAACTCCTGCCTCATAAATGCATGTCCCAACTCCCAAATGAAGTTTTTCCTATATTGTCCACTTTTTAGTCTTTGACCCTTTTCTTGACACATGATTAGAGCATCTCAAACTTATTAATGTGGAGGTTATGTGATATTATACGAGAAAATTACATAACTTGAATCAAACATGAGAATCTTTACTCCCAAGCAAATATAATCTTAGTTATCTTATATAATTTGAACCAACACCCCATAGGGTTGCATTACATTATTCGCCCTACTAAATTGGTAATTTGATTTTTATGTTTGAATTAATACTTTTACATTTTTGTTTTTATTTTATTTTTTCATATTGGTACTTGATGGTTTTATATTAGAATAAACTATCTTGATTTTTTGTTCTTGTATGTTTAAAACATTTGTTCCCATTTTAGGATCATACATAACCAAACATCAATATTGGTAATCATTCTAATTCCACCTTATTACAAAATATGCAAAATACTTTCACGAAAATCCATTATCATTATCAAGTATTTGATTCCTATTCCAATTCCCGTGCGAACCAAACACACCCTAAGTACTGAGACAAAATATATGCACTCGAGGAATAGAAAATATGCACTCGAATAAGGAAAATGTGCACTTGAGGAAGGAAAAATATACACTCGAAGAAAAATAACATTTAAACTTACCTACTCAAAATTATAACAATGCCACCACTATATATATATACTATATATATATATATATATATATATATATATATATATATAATAGAAGTTTATAGAATCTAATAAAACATTATAGAATTCATATAATTGTATAGAATTTTAGGAAAGATTTTAGAGATATAATCATAGTTATACAATCAAGTAGATCTTCACCATCCATTGAAGAGGTGGATAAGTATAAATAACTTCGTGGGCTCAAATTTTCAAAAAAAAAAAACTTAATGGGCTCAAAGTGATCTCAGGTGTTCGACTGAAGATGAAAGAGGATTTTGGGGGTAAAGATGTCAAAAGAATTTTAATTGTGATCGATAAGAATGTTGTCTATAAAAAAAAATAATTTAGAAGCTAATAACATAATTTGCCAAACATGGGTGAACACGTTCCACAGCATAATTTGCGTCACGTTCCACAACATAATTTGCGTCCGTCTGTTATCCGAGCAAAAAACTATGAAGAGGGGCTCAAATATTGGAGCCCCGAATGTCTTTGGGCGGCAACTCGCAAATGTGGGATACTTCAAAACCAATCTTTGCAACAGATGTCTGGGGTCTGGGATTAACCGTTTGGGAGTTATTCGTGGGCAGATATCCTATTCACTGTGATAGTGGGGTTTGGAAGCTATGCTTAGGACCGTAAATAATTCTGTACCAGCAGCAATTCCACAAGCCTCACCCACCTTAACAATTTTGTGAATTGTTGTCTCCAAACAAACCTAAGCAAAGAAGTTCAGTAAGGAAGTTGCTGCGTCACCCCTTTATAACGAGGAATTGAGTTTAGAAAAAAAATAAAATTGTAATAATACGTTTGAGAATCATATTTTTGTAATATTGAAAATTATAATAGTATGTTTGAGGATCATCTTTTTGTAATATTGAAAACATTTATCATTTTTAGTTTTGTTGCACTGAGATATTTAATTAGGCTTAGGCATTATTATTAAGTATTTAATTTAATTATGATGATGGGGAAAATGAGTATTTAATTTAAAAGTATGAGTACATACTTTTAGCCTGCATTGAATCCCTCTCCCGCCAGAGTACACGTACGACCCTTTCTTCGCCATTTCCACCAGCGCCGCCGCCATGGTGCCGCTCCCGCCTCAGAGACCCCCTGCCTACATTTCAGCTACTAGTACAGGAAAGCGTCGGCGGCGATTGCCAAAGAGAAGCGGCGGTTCTTGGTGGAATGATCGTGGTGGTTTCCGGCGGCCTTAATCAGATAGTGGATGCGGTTGTTATTGCCAGAATTTTCGAAGCTGCGCTTGTGGTTCCTATTCTTCAAGTCAACCGCATATGGAGATTGAGATGAAAGGTAAAATCATATCAATCCAGTTAGTTGAACATACCTATAGGCATAATGTACATTATTTGAAAGAATAAGGTTCAAATTGACCACTGAACGTAACTTGAAAATGTAATTAGACCATTAAACAAAAAAAAAAAAGTGTAATTAGACCAATAAATTTAAAAAAAAATGAAATTAGGCCACTGAACACTCAAAAAACGTGCAATTAGGCTACTGAGCACTCCAAATATATGCAATTTCATCGAATAGTAGGTTATCTGTTTACGTGACAATTGAGTTGACATTTTTAATAATTTTTAATAATAGATTTTAAAAAATTGAAAAAAAAAATAAATAAATAACAAAAAAAATAAAAAATAAATAAAACGACGGGGTGTGTATTGTGATTGACGCGGTAATGAAATGCGTTCGTGGTGATATCAATAAATATATTTTTTATAATATGCAAAATTATATTTATGATCAATAATTTTAATAAATTTCACTTTATTTATGTTAACAAAATAAAAAATAAAAATTGGATTATATATAATGAAATTATTCACTAGTTCTGATTCAATTTGATTCTTCATTTGTCTTAATTATTCATTTGTCCTGATTCAATTCGGATTATTCAACAAATCCTGATTCATTGGTTCCGATTCGACGATTCGAAACATTTACTTGTTCTGTCCCCGATTCGACGATTCGAATCTTTCACTGGTCCGATTCGAATAAAGCATCTCAATGCTTGTACGTTGGTGTTGGGGGGCAGGTGGTGAGTATGGTGATTGACGCGATAATGAAATGCATTAATGGTGATCTCAATAAATGTATTTTTTTTATATAACATGCAAAATTATATTTATGATCAATAATTTTAATAAATTTCACTTTATTATTGTGAACAAAAAAGAAAATTGGATTATATATAATGAAATTATTCACAGGTCCTAATTTGATTTGAATTTCACCGGTCATAATTCGATTCGAACTTCACCGGTAATGATTCGATTCGCTTCGTTTATTCACCGGTCATGATTCGATTGGACTCTTCACCGGTCATGATTCGATTGGACTCTTCACCGATCATGATTCGATTCGACTCTACCGATCATGATTCGATTCGACTCTCGCCGGTCATGATTCGATTCGATTCGATTCTTCACCGGTCCTGATTCAATTCGATTCTTCACCCGATCCTGATTCGATTCGAATCGATTCTTCACCGGTCCTGATTCGATTCGATTTGATTATTCACCGGTCATGATTCAATTCGATTCTTCACCGGTCCTGATTCGGTTCGATTCTTCACTGGTCATAATTCGATTCGAATTTCACCGGTCATGATTCAATTCAATTCTTCACCGGTCATGATTTGATTCGATACTTCACCGTCTTGATTCGATTCGATTCTTCAGCAGTCATGATTTCGATCGATTCTGCCGGTCATGATTCGATTCGATTCACCCGTCATGATTCGATTCGGTTATTCACCGGTCATGATTCGATTCGATTCTTCACTGGTCCTGATTCGATTCTTCACCGGTCATTATTCGATTTGATTCTTCACCGGTCCTGATTCGATTCGATTCTTCACCGGGTGTTGATTCGATTCGAATTTCGACCTTTGGTTCATGATTTCGATTGCGAAATTTCACAGGTCATTGGATTCGATTCGAGTTCTCAGGGCCGGTGCATGAGTCGGAGGTGTCGAGATCTCTCCGCGCGGTCATTAGATTACGATCGAATATCTTCAAAACCAAAAATGTTGCTCCCCCTTCTCCGAACGTGGCCGGGCGGGGATTCGGTGGCAAGGGCCGAAAATGGTAATGAATATCGATATCAAATTGTATTTCTTTTTGCAGCCGAAAAGGTCTCTCAATTTCGATTATTTCTGATTTTCGCGAGCTGTCTTGATTCTGATAATCGATATAAATTCATTTTTCCTTAAGTCCATAGATTCAGATTCGATTCCACTGTCGTTAATTCGAATTCGATTCAGTGCAGGAAACCGGCCATGATTACGATCGAACATATCACCGGGAGAAATCAATGATTGAATATTTTCGACACTCATTCATTTTACCAACCCAGTCACAAAATGAAATCGATTTGAGGAATTAATTTCTTTTTTTTTCCTGGCAGTAGCATCAATTCTGATTCTTTCATTTTCCGCTTATTTGACTCTTCGATAACTTGATCTTTCATTGGACCCCGCGCTCTTGATTTTTATTTATTCCTCCCCCCAAAATTCAAAATTCCTGATCTAGTATTTCATATTTCGAGTCGGAGGGTTCTGGTCAGGCCGGGTGTCCGTGATTCGAGATTCCGACACAATATTAGATAATTTATTTGCGAGGTCCTGTCAATGATCGATTTTCTCTGATTAGGGATATTATCAAAATTCCTGGTCGGAGTTGATCGATTTCGATCATTACGACCTTCTGTCTTCTGATTCATTCGATGTGCAAATTATTCAACCGTCGAATGATTCGATAATCGATTACTTTCACCGGTCAATGATCTCAGATTCGAAAATTAATCAAAACCCTGTACATGAATTACGAGATCTGATTTCTTCTGCTCTTTTCATGTATTTCGATTTTCGATCTTCAATAATACAAAATTTCCTTTTCAGAAGCTTTTTCTGATTGTGTGATATGGGATTGATTATATGTAATTACTGCTCCCATAACAAATAATAAGAAAAAAATGTACTCTCGATCTCTTAATAGTTAAAAAACAAAAGACAAAAAATACAAGACAGGGGTGGGATATTTGCATAATAATTTTCACAACATTGGGATTGAAAAAACACACTCACGCACATTAAGCACACAAACTCCGCACCTTAAGCCAACAAAAAACCAACAAACCACCTTAAGTACCTAAATATCTCACTGCATTTCATTTGAGAAGTTTCTATTGCACTACTCCTAACACACAAGGTTGAAGTATTGTATCTAATATTTCTTATTGCTACATTAAAGCACAAAAGGAGAGGGGGCTCGAGCGGCGCATGCGGGATATGTAGGGGGGGCTTTCAATACTCTATCAATACGCACAAAAGAAGAAACACATTTTTAGCGGCGGTGTAAAACCTATTTTTTTTTTGAAGGGAAAAGGGTGAGGGGGGGTAAAAAATATAATAAGAAATAAAAAAAAAAAAAAAACGGTTTTTTTTTTTGGGGTCCTATTTATAATTTTTTGGGGGGGGGACCCCTTTTTATCTTCCTTTTTAATTTTTTTACTTTAAAATAATTTTTTTTAAAAAAAAAAAAAAACATAAAAAAAAGGGGTAATCCAATATGAGAAAAAAAAAAAATAAAAAAAATAAAAAAAAAAAAAAATAAAAAAATTTTAAAAAAAAAAAATCAATAAAAAAAAAAAATCTTTAAAAGCATTAAAAAAAAATATTCCCCAAAACTTAAAAAATCAAATATTAATCAATTAGCAGGGGATAATATATAATGCAATCCTATGTGGTGTTGGTTCAAATTATATATATAAGACCCATATTGGATTCATCTATATACTACACATTTTTCGGGGCCTCTTGCACTTTGTTTAAGATCAAACTGCCACAGCCTCTCTAGATAAACTGATGATCATCTTCCTTAACTTTAAACATGTCGCTTTCTTTCATCGATGCCAACCCAACGAGAAATGCAAGTGGCATCTTTAGTTGATTTTCTTTGACCAAACCAATAAAAATAAATTTTAAAAATTTGAAGAAACTCATTTAAACAGTGTTTTATAACTCCAAATAAAACTAATAAAACAATAATTATTTATAAAGTGATTTAATCT
>VALG01006678.1:0-14853 GCA_009835305.1 Ipomoea purpurea
ATCACACGTATGGCGGATGAATCGTTAAATGGCCGAATGATCGCTCTCTTTCCCTACAATGTCAGCTGTCCATAACGAAGACCAATATATTCCTAGTAATATTTTGAGATATTTTATAACATAATTAAATTATTTTAATTTTTAAATTATGTTTAATTTTTTTGAAATAAATATTTTCAATTGAAAGTTGTACTTTTAAAAAAAAAAGGAATTCGACCAAAATTTATGAAAATTTTGAAAGCATTGTATATAGTGTAAAAATTTAAAATTATAAAGAAATTTAAAATTATATGCATATTTAAATATAAAATTATTATTGGTAAATATGAAGTTAGTACAATTTCAAGTACCTAATGTTGGTATGGACAACATTAATATAAATGTGATATCATTGGTCCTCTGCTCATGGATATTTGTTTTATACCATAATGATAGCAACCAGTGACGGAGCCAGAAATTCGGGAACGAAGAAGAAGGACGGATTAATTTTATTTTTTTTTAAACCTGTTGAAGCCAACTATAAAACTATGTTAATACTAAGATTTGAACCCTATCCTTTATCATATATAACGTAACATGTGCTCAACCAACTCATCTAAATCATCCCTTGTTGACATTCAACAGTTTTATTTTACTAATACTAACACATGTATTATATATACATTATATACATACAAAAATTATATATGAGGTGGGGGTGGGTGGGGGAAGCTGCCCCTCCTTTGGCTCCGTCCCTGATAGCAACATTATAGTATTAAAATCATATGCGAAACTGAAGTCGGATTAACAAGAAATTACATTGAAATTGTCAAACTCGTAGTTAGCTTAACAATTTAAAATAAGTGTATCCTTACCCAAAAAAAAAATGTATATATATATATAATGAGACTTTGTTTGATGCTATCTTGTTTTCAACATCGTGTAAATAATTGGTTTAGCATCAAAAGATCATAGATATTTACATAGACATGTTTGGTTTGTAGAAATTAAATGATGAATTGAAGTTCATGTTTAGTAACAAGTTAGCTTATCAGTCAATTTTGATGTATTTAATAACTATTATAGTGTTTGATTTGGTTAAACAATTAATATGAATAATTGATTAATCAATTTTTTAAACTACTCATTTTGATTATATCGAAAATAATTTTTTATTTTATATTTAAATTGTACAAACTTTATCTATTCTTATTATTTTTTATTTCATGATTGGTCTTCATTGTAATTGAAATAAAATTTTGAAGAACTGAAATCGAAATTTGGTGAATAATTTTGTATTTAAACATTAACGAAAAATGAAACTTTTAAATTAAGTTTGAATTGCATTCTCTCTTTATTAAATTTTTATATACTATATTTGGACAAAAAAAAATTAATTACATATTATTTTTTGTTAAATAATAGAATAACGTGGAGTCCCAGATTAAAACTATTAGACATGACCCCTATTTTTAATGGATCGACCCTGCACACACTAATAATAACTACACAATTAAACAATATGTTAAACTAGTTATTAAACATTGATAATTAAAATTTTTAAAAATTCTTTATCCATTGACCGAACAGAAATATTTAACTTTAAAAATTTATTAATTAAATTTTATGTTCGACTATTTAACATATTTTCACCCGAATTGTACACACTCCTAAAGATACTAAATTAACATTTACGTGAGTATTTAAATATAAGAAGCTTTTTTTATCATACACAAAATGTAAAAAATAATTAAATAAATCATTTTCTTAATTATTTTAAAAGTATACGCATTATATTCATTAATCAAAACTACATAAATATAAATATATATATACTGATATATATAATATATAAATATGTATATATATATATATATATGATAATATATTGAAAGGTAATCCTTTTAATTTACTACAAACTATTCCTAAATCTAATATATTTAATTTACTAAAATCCAAATACTCAAATCCTAAAAATTACTAAATTTCCTAAAATCTCTAATCCTCCTCGGCTTCAGACTCAGCCGCATCTCTAACCTCTCGGCTTCAGACTATACAATTTGCGGCAAGAGTGCTACGACGAGGCGGTGACGTGCTACGGTGAGGCGCGGGGACGTGCTACGGCGAGGCAACAACGGGCTACGGCAATACGGGCGACGGGTTGCGGCGAGGGAAACGACCGAGATCGAGGTTAGTTTCTTTCTGAAAGTCTTTTTTTGTATTATTATAAATTTATTATTTGTGGTGTTTACTGGTTTTTGTGTGTGATATATATATATATAGTATATATATACTGCTTTGTGTGTGGTATATATATATATATATATACTGCTTGTAGGTATATATGTGTGATATCTTGTTACTGCTTATGCTTGTATATATATTTGTAGTTTTACGTATGTTTGAATTATATATTTGTTGGTGTTTACTGCTTTGTGCATATATTATGGAGTGCATATCTATTTAGCTGCTTATGCTTATGAGTATATATTTTGTAGTTTTCTACGTATGCTGTTATGTATAATATTATTTGTGGTTTTACTGGCGTTTGCCACTTATATATGTGTGGATATATATTTACCTGATTTATGCTTTATATATATATTGGTAGTTTTACTGCTTTGTAGTATATATTTGTGGTGTTCTGCATTGTGGTATATATGTATGATCATATATATTTAAGCTATATACTATATTAAGTATATTATTTATATATAGTATATACACTAGTATATAATTTATATATGCTTAATTTGATACCTATATATACTATACTATATATACTATACTGCTTTGTATATCATATTATGTGTAGATTTTATATTTAATGCTTGTCGTATATATAGGTATATATATATGGCGTATCACTAGTATATATATATGAGAAACAGAAATGAATAATGTGAATCTTAATCTTAATTGGCTCCACCTTTTTACATCACTAAGTAAGCTAGTTAGTTGTTGATTCATGCCTCCTTTGCTAAACACTACATGTCTTGAACTCAACTTTAGAAATAATAGAGTAAAGGAAAGAGAGAAACAAAATTTTCATGGGTCTTGTAGCATAATGCATGTTATAATTCAGAAAAAAAGATAAACAAGTGTAATCTCTGGGAAATTCATAAATTCAATAAAATAGTATAATTTCTTAATAATAGACTTACCATTGATCTGTAACATATAAGTGTTGATTGTTTTTTAACTTTACGATTTTACCAGTTCATTTTATCTTTACTTGATGATGAAGTCAAATAAAAATAACACTATCGAATAAGCAAAGGCACAATCTGTTGGCACTTTGAAATAAATGATTAAATCCCAACTTAGAGTAAAGAAGGACCAATTACTCCATAGATTGGTATTCATATTAACTAGGCAGCTCCTGCCGTCAGGGATGATTAGCTACGAATGTATTGTAACATTGGACCTGCATATAGCCGCTAAACTAGAGATTTCTTCAGTGTTATATGCACTATATTGTTTATCTCTGTTTTTCTTGTGTTGTTTTATTATTTCTCTATTCTTTTAGGGGAGGCATTTGATTTCAAATATCGAAATAGGAGCTTTGGTATAATAGTAATATTTTTTAAACACTAATGTATTGGTTAAATATATGAATGTATATGTGTAGGTGTTTACATATAAGTATTATGATAGAAATTTTTGATGTATCAAAGCGCGAACTCAACGTGGGTGATCCTTTAATCCATGTTTTATAAAATTTAGAAACTTTTTATTGAGTTTGCCATGTAGTAAACCAGATTTCATGGGGATGGAAGGTTAAAATTCGACTGTCCGTGTATAAAATGTCATCACATTTCTCATTTGAAGGAAGCTGAGATTGTGAGGATATCACTTTGTAAATTTGGCTTTGCTGCAAATTTGGCCTCCATATCGGTACTTCATTGTTAGTCCAATAAATTGCTAACCACAATGGCAGTTATTAGAATAACCTGAGCCATCAGAGAATGGATGAATTCTGCTAAGGTCTCGGGATGAGATTGAGAATTTGAAGGCTATCTATGGTTTTATGCAGCAAAAATTAAATGCCTCTTCAGAGGGGTTGGGGAGAGAGCCTTGGTACTTCATCATTCACCCTCATCACGACCATTTCACCTTGGATTTAATTTTTCTTTTATGAATTACTATATTGTTGTTATATACATTTATTTGTATTTTGGGTTACAAATATTTATATTTCTATTTTAGTTTGACATTAACGATTCTTGAATACAAATATAGAATTTTAATAAAATTTATAAATACAATATTAAAATAATATTGCACAATTGCGGATGAATATAATTTTAGCGATGGAATATTTTTGTGAATTATGGCGGACGGAAAAGATTTTTGTCATCTAAAACGCGACGAGAATCCGCAGTGACTAAGGTGTTATGTTATTATACGACGAAATTTTTGTAACGGAAGAATAATTTGCGACGGAAGCAACTCTAGCGGGATGAATGCTACAGGAAATTTGTTTCTGTTCGTTTTCTTACGGACGGCAAGACAAAATTGCAACGGGAAAATTTTGCCGGACGGAATAGCGAACGATAATTTGGTTTCGTCATTTTCTACGACGAAATTTTATGGGGACGGAAAAAAAACTTGCAACGAAATGAGCGGACGGATTCGCGACAATAATTTTTTGTCGTTATCTTTCACAACAGAAAATATGCAAGGAATATGTGAGTTTTCGACGGATTATTTTATCACGCGCAATGGCGAACAGAAATAAAAACAATTTTTTTTTTTCGTTTTTTGCCCAAAATCGCGACAGACTAGCGACAAGAATGACTTCCGTCGCCTACTTCGCTACCAACAATTCGTCACTATTTCCGTCGCCATCGCTTTCACGCACGAATTATTTCCGTCACGAATGAATACGACAAGGGCCTTGAGGACGCACGGAAATGGATCTTCGTCGCCGAAAATGACAAATTCGTCGGGCAAACGTGCATTTGCGACGGATTTCACGTTTTCACGACGGATTTGTTCCGTTCGCGAACCCGTGATTTTCTTCGTAGTGTTCTGTTTTTGGTTTATTGATTACCTTTATCATCAACTAGATTTTCCATTCTTTCTCAAACGGTTCCCAAACTCCTTCTCCTTGTGCCAAAATATATATTTTCATTCTAGCTTTCCAGTAGGAGAAATTGTACCAACGAGAGCAGGGTGTGTTGGACCAGTCCTTTCTCTGGGAAAATCGCATTTAGGATCGCTGATAATAATTTAAGCAGTTTGGCTCTGATACCAATGAAAATTTGTAAAGCCGCAGCACCGAAATTGAAGTTGTAACCAAAACAATTTGTAAACGCAGTTCGGGCAAACAACCCTAATCTGCGAGGGGCTTCTCAATTTGAGAACTTGGCCTAAATCCACTAAAGCCTCAAATATTTGAAGTACAGCTGTTTGGAACCTGCGCATTACACAATAGCAATGATCTTTTCCTTACCAAATATTGAAACCTAAACACATGTACTACTTTCTTAGGGTTAATTTAGGTATCCTATTTCTCACAAAGACTCTCGTACCTCACAATTTAGATCTTGAAAGGCTTGAGCTTCTACTTGCTAACAATAAAGGACACCCCTGTCTATAGTAGTATTCCCTAACAGGTTCGGAATCACAATATTCCAATCAAAATAGCAACTATGAAAATATTCAACAAAAAATCCCCCTTAGAACTAGTATTCTTCAATAACTATTCCTGTTAGCTACTGTATTCCTTTATAGAAATGAATTCTTTTTTGCACATACTACTTGGGACAAAATACTTTTGAGCTCAACAAGTGCCCAATGTCTAGGGTTTGATGGTTTCGGTTACCGTTCGTAGGTTTATGATCTCTTATATATTGCCTTTGCTTAAGTTGAATTGGGTATCCGTTGACCTAGGTGGTAGAAGTTGAAACCCCTTGAGGATTATCCATAGTACTGTGAAATCACGCATAGTTTTGGTTATACGCTTCTCCCCCCTTCCTAATGTGGTCAATGTGGGTGTGCATGTGCTTGCTATGTGTTATGGTGTGCATGATTTACCCAATTCGGGTTGCGATCAGATTGGCATGTCCTGAGCTTGCGGTTTTGAAGCCTGGCCTGCGGTCAGCTTTACACTCTTGGGCTGCGGTCCACCGTTGGTGCGATCAAACGTTTCTACATGAGCTGCGGTTCATTTTTCCTGGCTTGGCCCGGTCAGATGACATTACTCTTTGGGGCTGCGGTCCACGTTTTGGTTGCGAATCAAACTTATGATGAGCTGCGGTTCATCGGTCGGTTGCGATCGACCCCCCGTGTTGCGATACGGGGGCAGGGTGCTGCGGGCCGTGTCAGAGCTATATGCGCTGACCCTCATGTATTGGGCATGCGATTGGTCCTGTGGCGCCAAAAGTGTGTTTGTGTGATGAGATCTATGGATGAGTTGTTGTTATGAGTATCTGGGGATGTGACTATGGGATTTTTGGGGATTGGTATAATGTTGGTTATGATTTATTAATTGTGCTCAGCTTAATCTGTCTTGTTGTTGTGAACTGATTATGCTTGTTATAACTGCTTGCTTTGGCTTAGCTCTATTTCGAGTCTATCCCTTTTTAAAAGCTAAGAGTTCGTAGGATAATATATCTTCATGCTTCAAAATGGTTTTCGTATATCTATATATCTCTACTATTGTATTGTATTTCAACGCGTTGGAGTGGGTTACCAGCATCTCTCGGCTGAACAGATATATTTGGCTTTCAGGCACAGAAGATTAAGTCACTGGAGCGCGCTAGAACTTGGAGTGTAGAAGTAGATAGTTTCCCTTTCGGCCTGCGTGCCATGTTTATACATTTACGCTTTCGAGGATATTAGTTAGTTAGCCTGTGCACCTGGGTTCTCTAGCTCAGGTGTGCATAGCACCCCGTAACTCTGTATGTTACTTTGGATTTAATAAGATTCACCTTTACTTTATAAGTTTTAAAAGTCTTAAAAATCTGGGGTGTTACAGTTGGTATCAGGAGCCTAAGTTTGACCCTAGGATAAGACTCTTAAGACCGGACTTAGGACATTAGGCTTGAACTCTAGGTCTAGGAACAATAGGACTCTGGAATCTTAGACGCGCGGTGAGATTGTGAAACTACACATAACCTCCCCTCACTTTATCCCTCCATAACTTAAAGAACCCCCCTACGCTTACCACACCAAGGTAAGGGTGCAGCACACTGACCCATCATTACAATAAATATTGGCCCTAAAAACCAGCAGCACGGCGCCAACAAGAAGATATCAAGGAACCCCACAGTCCTC
Source organism: Ipomoea purpurea (assembly GCA_009835305.1). Taxonomy (NCBI): domain Eukaryota; kingdom Viridiplantae; phylum Streptophyta; class Magnoliopsida; order Solanales; family Convolvulaceae; genus Ipomoea; species Ipomoea purpurea. Next base: position 7,264 of record VALG01006678.1, read on the forward strand.
GTAGAACGAATCCGAACCTTCAAAAAAATGCTTGGGTTAATGGATTCCCCAGAGGAACACCGCGTAGAGATAGCCTCGTTCGAAGACAAGGGCTGATCTTTGATAAATCCCAACAAGGACCCACTTATGGGTAACAACCGGGGGTCCAACTAGGAGTGCCTAGGGGCAGACTACAAGGACGATTCCACCCCACCCGCAAGGGCAACCATGTTCAAGGAAATCCCCCACCACCTCCGTCGGACGCAAATACAGACTTCGGCCCGACAAGTCTCTAACCATAACCACCCAAGTTCTCAGGGAGAATAGGATCCCGTAATCCTAGGGGAATTAGATCCGAACCCTCGACAAAATCCTCGGGTTAGTAGTGGATGCCCAGAAGAACGCCGCGTGGAGTATCCTCGTTCTACTTCAGACACGGGAGGCCGATCTCTGGTGATCCACGAGGGTCCCACTTACCGACAATAACCGGGGTTCAACTGGGAACACCTCAAGGCGCGACTTCAAAAGCGGTTCTATCCAACACACGTAAAAGCATCCATGTACGAAGAGTTCTCATCCAAAACAAGGGACAACTACCATCATGGAACACCACAAACGATTCCTTGAACTAGCACGCTTCGCACAGAACTAGTCCCCACCGAGGTAACCAGAATAGAGAGATTCGTATCGGGCCTCAAACTGTGAAAGGCCGAAAAACACTAGTTGCGTAAGAAGACCTCGGACTCTCAACGAGGCTTACTCTAGTGCCGAATCTCTACGGAATCCAACTACTCTAACGCGCGAATCCAGGAACAAACCCGAAAGAAGAAGTAACAGAAGTGGGAAGCCGCTCCCCCTCCAGCATGGGAGCGAACCCTTTCGGAACTGGTCACGAGGATGGCGCACTATCCCAGCCAGGAGACTGGGAACGCCAATTAAAATGCAAGGAAGTAAAAGAGTACGTCAACGACACCCTTTTCTTAATCGTTAACACGAAACATCGAAAGGGGCTCGACATGACAAGAAGAGGCAACAAACGCATGGAAAGTATCATACAACTAGAGCCTCCCAGCAATAAGGATCTTACCTTGGGAACAAGGACCTTGATGGTTTTAAGGCACGTGAGAAGTACATGAGACACACCAAAGTTCGCAATACTGTAACACACTAGAATTTCAAACTTTTTTACAAACTTATAATAAAGGTAGAATCTTATTACAATTTTCCCCCAAAATATAATACAGACGTTCGGGGGTGCTATTGCCACACCTGGGCTTAGAGGGAACCAAGTGCACAGGGCCATTACTACTCTAATATCCTCAAAGCATAAATACATAAACAAGGCCACACAGGCCGAAAGGGAAACTAATCTACTTCTATCCTCCAAGTTCTAGCGCGCTCCAGTGACTTAATCTTCTGGTGCCTGAAACCCAAATATATCTGTTCAGCGAAGAGATGCTGGTAACCCACTCCAACGCGTTGAAATACAATACATATAGCAAAATATATAAGATATATAAAGAAATCATTTGAGCATATACCCTACGAACTCTAGCTTAAAACCGGGAGACTCGACAGTTAAAGCCAGACGCAAGCATCGTTATAACAGTCATAAGCAGTTCACAATAGATAAGGCACAAAAGCAAGCATTACCAAAGTCATAATCATATAAACAGTCTAACATAAAATCTCCGTCACATCCATCAAGATAGTCATAACCACAACTCCCACCTCAACACATAGCACATTTTGTTGGCGCCACAGGAACCAATCGCATGCCCATACATGAGGTCAGCGCATAATAGCTCTGACACGGCCCCGCAGCACCCTGCCCGTATCCACACGGAGGATCATCCTTTGGCTCCAATGAACCAAACCCATAAGAACGTGTACTTGACTGTAGCCAGGAAACCCATCTGACTACAGCCGGCCTGAACCCTGTTTCAGGAGGGTGCCATCTGATTGCAGCCAGGAATTCCCATCTGACTACAACCAGCTTCTGGGCCGCTGCCCAGGATAACGTCATCTGACTGCAGGCCAGGAAACCCATCTGACTACAGCCAGCTCCGAACCCTTTGTTCGGGATAACCAATCCGATCCTTTACCGAATTGGCAACACACACACATAACACATAGCAAGCACATGCACCCAATTACACGTTGGGAGGGAATACGACGTTAAAATAAACTCTATGCGTGATCCATCACCAACCTAGGAATAGCCTTACGGGGTTCATACTTCTTCCACCTTAGGTCAACGGGATACCAATTTCAACTAGCATGCAATATAATCGACTCATAAACCTACGAACGGTACCGAAATATCAAACTAGACATCGGCACGACAAACGGGTCCGTTGGGACACCACGGGGATCGGGGAACATCAAACGGGGTAGCGGGGTCCCAGGGGGAGAATTTCCAGCGGGTAGCCGGTGGGTGGGGGTCACCCGCCGGCTGCCCGCCGGAACAGTATTCCGGCAGCGGGTCGCCGGGGGGCAGCTGCCCGCCCGCCGACCCGCTGCCAGGCAGTGGTTTGGCCGTGGGGGTAGGTGGCGGGTCCCTACCCCCCACTGACTCTTTTCATAACTTTTCATCCCGGGAACCGATGTGAACCCGAAACCATGCTTAGACACTTACAACGCAATTAACGACCAACGTAGACAATTTAACGGATCAAATACGGAGAAACGAACGACACATAACCTATCATGCTTTTCTAACATAATCAACACCCAAACATGCGATTTCCCCCACCCATGATAATCCAAAATAATCATACGATACAACCTAGGGTTCTAATCACTTTTATGTCAACAGGAATACGATTCGTCTTCTAATTGCAAGATTCGGTTAAGAAACACACATAATCATCAAGAACACCATCAATCATCAAGAAACATCATAATTTTCAAGAACAATCCATAATCATCAAGAATACCAATAACATCAAAGAACATCATAATCATCAAGAAACTCCAACATCAAGATTATCAAGATCCCCATGGGAATATCAATTAACATCAATAAAAATAATATTCATTAATTCACGCCATTCATTAATATGGGGGAAACCCTAAGGGGAATCATAACTATGAAAATAGGTTTTTGTTGAGACATGGGTTACCTCTTAGCCTTAATTAATTCCTTGGCTATGAAGGATCTTTCTTTAAGCTTTCTTGCTTTCTTGATTTCTCCTAGGGGAATTCTTGGACTCTTTGGGTGGTGGTTATTGTGGTGGGAATTCTAGGTGCCTCCTAAGTTCCCTATTATATATATTTAAGACTCCTAATTAGGGTATGAATGGTATGGGTTTACTAATTCTATTCCTTATAGGATTAGGGATTTGCTTTAGGGGATAATTTAAAGCGGATCACAATCTGAATAGTAAAAAGGCCTACTTCTTTTATTCCTAATGGATAACTAGGTATAGGATTCCTAATTAGGATCTGAATAGTAAAAGGTTTACTTTCTTTATTCCTAATAGGCTTAAGCCTCTAATTTAGGCAAGGGTCACGGTTCATGGTGGACCCTATTAATTAATTAAAGGGGCCCCTAACATAATTAAATCATAATTTAATTATTATTAGCGGGATTAATTAAATAATTAATCCAGGATTGAAGGCCGTAACACGGGGTGTTACAAATACACCATGCAACGTCGAGGGCAGTCAATCAAATGCATTAAGGAAGGGAAATGCATCACCAAGCACTTGGTCACCAAGGGATTGAACAAAGAGTGAAGACAAAGCCGAACTCCAAGAAAAAAAACAAGAGGGCTTTCATTAATCAAGCAAAGAAAAGGACGAAGTTGGCTTATAACCAAACTACGCGGGTGAAGGATGACGATGTTGCAATTGGAAACCGGACCCGACCTACTGAGCAGGGAAGAAATACACAGAGTCTTGACTCATCTAGAACTCGTGCTTAAGGATCAATAACGCTGTACAATGGGTCATCCTATGTATTCAAGTCCCTTTTATTGTGCACAAGGGCATGGGACTTGTCAGGACATGAATCTGTACATTTTTGGGGTCTTTCCCGAAGGAATTGACTCTTCCTAGTCACTTTTCCGCCGGGTCCCCAACGGGACCTTGATGGGGCCCTAACGGGTCCTTGACGGGACCTTGGCGGACCTTGACGGGTCCTTACAGGAACTTGGCAGTGCGGACGACCGCCCACCTCGCGCCCACTGGTTACAATGTGCTGATTTCTTAACCCCTCATTTTATTGATTTGTGACACACTTGTGTGCCTCGATTGTGAATATGAGTCTTGGGTATGGAACCATGGGCCACCCAAACATGTCTCCTACATAAAAGACCTTGACGCACGAGACACCATCGGAAAATCACAATCAATTGCATTACACGAGTAATTGAAGTAGACTCTACGATGCAACCGACTAGGGTTGTTTGGCGTAAAGGATTGCGCAAACCAAAAAGGGGGCGAGTTCGGAACTTGTGCTAAGAACCCACAGAGACCTTAAAAGTCAAAATGCTAAGATGGACCGGACTCCTCCAAGCCATGGATATCGTCAAGCAAATCAGAGGACTCCTTACGAGTTGTATGGAGTCAAGAACTACGTAGTTCGTGGTGCTAAGCAAAAAGGGAAAGAGCACATTTGTGCCAAGACTTCAAGGATCATTAAGTATCCACAAGGAAATGAGATGACTCGTAAAGTCACCGAGTCATCCCACATCGAGATTAGATAACCAACTGCGCCTCAAGAAGGAAAGAGCATGCAAGGACACCTTCATCATTAAAAGTAACACAAAAGGGCGCAACAGGCCGAACCTCGGGAAGACATGAAGTCTTACCATGAAATTTCATCCACTAAAGAGGAGATGAAATTCAATAAGAAGAGAAAGTCAACCCAAGGTCTATCAACTCCCAAGAGACTTTGGGAAGAATTGGGCAAGTGGCGCCCTAAAAGGTTGACTGGTTGGACCCAACTTGGTCAAACCTTGGACGCGTTAAAGAAGTAAGTGTTAAATCACCACGGGAAATTCCCTCAAGATAGAAGGGAGGATGAAACCTTAGCCCGGAAGTAAGGCCCAACAAGGATCCTAACGTCAAGCAAGTGCCAACACCAAGGAAGGAGGACGATCAGCTTGTCGACGCATCGTGATCAAAACATCAACCCAGATTATTCACTTGAGGATCGAGAACCCTTAAACCCATCCTAGCCGAATTCCTTCTCCTCCCACGGAAAATAGGCCCCCTCCTTACTTCAAAACCCTTTCTACCCTTCAACCCCATTCTTGATTCCATGTTTTTAACGATTCCATACAAGTTGGCAACCTCACAACCTAAGTTGAAACCCAAAAAACCTTGATCCTAATTCCGAATTCACTTTGTCCTCAAGTTTGAAACCACAGTTCTTAGCCTCTATAAACCTAATCGTTCCCAAAAGCCCGACACACATAGACATAACAATTGCACAGTTTCCCCGTTGATTACTTTCTTGATAGGACACCGTACTACTTTGACTCGTACCCCGCAACGATTTCCAAGCTTCGGGGACGAAGCTTCTCGTAAGGGGGGGGGGGGGGGGAGGAGTGTAACACCCCGTGTTACGGCCTTCAATCCCGGATTAATTATTTAATTAATCCGCGTAATAATAATAAAATACTATTTAATTCGGTATAGGTTTCCCTTTAATCTAATTAATGGGGTTCACCATGAAACCGTGCACCCTTGCATTAAATTAGAGGCTTAAGCTATAGGAATAAAGGAAAGTACAAAACCTTTATACTATTCAGATCCTAATTATGAATCTTAGACCTTAGCTTTATCTCATTAGGACATAAACGAAGTGGGCCTATTACCTCAGATTATGATTTAGGATCCTCCTTTAATTAATATCGTCCAATATGGACAATGCGACCTTATCCCTAAAAACAGTCCTTCAGTCCTCATAAGCGAATAGAATTAGGTAAAACCCATACAATTTAGGCCCTAATTAGAGTCTTAAATATATAAATAGGGATACTTAGGAGGCACCTAGATTTCCCACCACCAATAATCTCTCACCATCCAAAGAGTTACAAGAATTCCTTAGAGAAATCAAGAAAGCAAGAAAATCTTAAAGAAAGATCACTTCATAGCCTAAGAGTAACCCATGTCTCAACAAAACCATTTCATAGCTATGATTTTCCCCTCTTAGGTTTCCCACATATATTGTCGTATTTGATGATTTTGATATTATAATTGCATGATTGGTGTGATAATCCATGGGTGATCTTGAATGATCTTGATGATGAGAGGTTCTTGATAATTATTGGTGTTCTTGATGATATGTGGTGTTCTTGAGGGTTCTTGATAATTATATGATGTTCTTGATTGATTATATATGTTCTTGATTTTTATGTGATAACTTACGAATCTGATATTAAGGTGAATTTGTGTTCTTGTTGATCTAAAAAGTGATTAGAACCCTAGGATGTATCGTATGGATATATTCTTGGTATATCGGGTGGGAATTCGCATGTTTGGGTGTTGATTATGTTTAGAAAAGCATGATAGGTTATGTGACGTATGTTCCTTGCTTTTGGATTCTTAATTGTCTACGTGTTGTCGTTATTGCGTTGAAAGTGTCTAAGCATGGTTTCGGGTTCCACGAAGGTTCCCGGGGCGTTTTGTGATGAAAAAAGAGTCAGTGGGGGGTAGGGGGGGGGGACCCGCCACGGGCCGCAGCAATTGTGCATCGCCGGCAGCGGGCGCCGGCGGCGGGCCAGGCTGCCCGGCCTGGCACCCGCTGCCCGGAAAGTTTGCCGCCGCCAGGGCTGACCCCACCCACCGGCTATCCGCGGTTTGTACCCCACTTTGGGATTTCGGCTTTCCCGTTTGATGTTTCCCCGGATCCCGTGGTGTCCCAATGGACTCCGTCTATTCGTGCCATGTCTAGTTTGATGTTTCGGGTACCGTTCGTAGGTTATTGAGTCTTAATATTGCATGCTAGTTTGATTGGTATCCCGTTGACCTAGGTGGAAGAAGTATGAACCCCTTAGGACTATTCTAGTATGTGAAGGATCACGCATAGGTTTTTTATACGTTTCTCCCCTTCCCAATGTGTAATGTGGGTTGCATGTGCTTGCTATGGTGTTATGTGTGCATGTTACCCCAATTCGGTTGCGATCGGATTGGTTATCCTGAGCTGCGGTTCAGAAGCTGGCTGCGGTCAGATTACACTCTTGGGCTGCGGTCCACGTTTGGTTGCGATCAAACGTTTCTATATGAGCTGCGGTTCATTTTCCTGGCTGCGATCAGATGACCACTCTTGGGCTGCGGTCCACTGTTTGGTTGCGATCAAACTATGATGAGCTGCGGTTCATCGGTCGGTTGCGATCGACCCCTCCGTGTTGCGATACGGGCAGGGTGCTGCGGGGCGTGTCAGAGCTATATGCACTGACCTCATGTTTGGGCATGCGATTGGTCCTGTGGCGCCAAACCAAAGTGTGTTGTGTGGTGTGTGATATGGATGCGTTGTGGTTTTGATATCTTGGGGGGAGGTGACATGGGATTTATGTTGGGGTTTGTATATGTTGGTTATGATTATTAATTGTGCTTTAGACTTATCTGTCTAAGTCTATTGTGAACTGCATATATGTT